>MCJB01046513.1:0-145618 GCA_002018475.1 Nicotiana obtusifolia
AAAAAAAAAAAAAAAAAATTAAATCACTTAGTTACTGCTAAACTTTGTTAATATTTAAATATTCTTGGAGGCACCTGACTGACCACCGATTGAAAGATAATTTCGTGGACAGATTTAATTTTCTGTTTTTGATGAATTAATGTCTTTTAAAATCTTATTTCCATGCCAATAATTAAATGGTGGAAACTAAGAAAGAACAACGTTGTACCAAGTTCTGTAGTAAGAATCAAAGAAATCCTATAACCTAATTGTCTTCGAAACAAAACACGTGAAATATCATTAAATTAGACTATTAGAGCTATTGTTCCACATGTAATCTATTACGTGACGTCTTCCTGAGATTATTTGAAAGGACAACGTAAGACTAAGCAATCGATGTCAGTACGATTGTTGTCCGCCAACTGAGGTCCCCTCCGTATGCTAGACTAGATTGTTAGTGTCGTACGGGAAAACCAATATTGTAAGCAGCTGAGAACAGAAGAGGAAATTGAGAAAGAATGCTTGATTGTATAAATGAAAGCTATTACAGAAAAATTACGCGGTGTCAAAGGAGAGAGACACCAGTACAGAGAATTGTTTGCTTGTTAGAAAGTTTTAAATGCTTGATCCCCCTAATAATGCTTAAAAAAAATAAACTAAAGTTACATGACTTTACCTAAGAAAGCTGTAGATGCATACTAAAAGAAAATAAAGTAAACCTACTCTATATTTACAATAAAAAGGACTTAGTCTTCTACAATGTAGAAACAAATCCGTTTGCAGCAACTTCGTCATTCGCATCAGGATCCGCGCGCGGCGTTGTCTGTGCCTGCAGCGCTGTGGGCATCTGCCTGCGGCTGGGCGCTGGCGCTGGTTATCAGTGGGACGACAGAGGCTCCTGCGCGCTCGTCACTTGGAGCTCCCGAGACCACGGGACCGACCGTGGCGCTGGGCATTGGAAGGCTTGCCAGGACGCCAGTCCAAGGGGTCATGGGGCCTGGCTGGAAAGCCGCCCATGACAAATCACATGCATGCGCCACCTCTCTTCATCCATTATTAACCACATTTCGCACCCACAAAAACAAACATTAATATTGATTCTAGCACCTCCACTTGACAACCATACTATATGAATATTCAATTGTACTTCTTTATTTATGTTTTCACTAAGTCTTGAATTGTTCATTAATCTAAATAATATAGACCCTAAATTTTCGGGTCTTAATTAAATATTTCTTTATGGACAAAATAAAATATTATGATGATGCAACCACCTGACGTGAGCATGATATGCTACTCTGCAATTTCATTTCTACAGTTGACTACTATAAATATTAATCAGTAGCAGCTAATATAGTAAACATTGAGGTTCACACTTGTACAAAATTTTCTTCATTTTCTCTACAATGGCTAGCTTTTCTTTCTTCTTTATTACAATCTTGATCTTGGTTTTGCCCATTATTGAAGGGCGTATTCTGAAACTTGCAGGTTCAGAAATTAGTACTCAATTGATCTCAGATGGAGTTGAACACTTCAAGAATCAATCAGATTATCTAAGTCTAGGCAGCTCAAAGGCATTTATAACTTCAGGGGTTCAATGTATACATGTATATGGTTTCTTTCCATGTGCAGAAAATATTGGAGGGTACATATTCATGATTGCCATATTTCAGTACTTGTTGATTCTTGGTGAGAAAGTACTGTCCAAAGGGAGCAACAGGCTCTTTAGTATCCTTGACACTGGAATTATTGGTGCGAGTATCTTTCCAAACCTTATAACTTGGCCAAGAATTGTTATGGCGTTTGGTAATTATCTATTCCTTAATTGCCTTTGTCATTACTCCAAGAAAATTTCCAAGTACTATTTATTCATAGGATCATAAAGAATTATTCACATGATCAGTGCAATTTAACCGGTTATAGCAGGTTATTATCCTATTTCACATGTTAGCTATGATGAGTCGCTTATTGTTATAAAGTTAAACTCAAGTATTCTTATACTGTCAGTGCAAAGAACTTGAACTGCTATTCATATAAGTAGCATGTTTGATTCGCGTCGTCTAGCAGTTGTGAATTAGTCCCCCTCTCATCAGTGGCGGAGCAAGCAATATCACTAATTATGTTCAAAATTATAAAATATATGTAGCAAAAGTAATGTTTGACCTTATATACATAGTATAATTTTCGGACGAAGGGTGTTCAACTAACAACTTGCAGCTTTAAGCATTGAAACAAAATGCCTACAATCTCTGAATTCAGTTGGGAATTACCAATTCGTCCTTTTTGGAAATTATACTCTAACTGGCTAGCATTTGGTTTTTCAGTATCTGGACTTTTGATCGGTAGAGAGCAACCTCAAGTATCGGTATCTTCTGCACTTGGTTCGAATGTTGGTTCCAGTGTCTTGAATCTTACTGTGCTCTGGGGCATATGTGTCATACTTGGGAGACAAAACATCTTAGGAAATTCAAATACACAAAGTGCAGAATCCTCCTCTTCTACTTTGAAATTGAAAGACCTAAAGAGTATGTTAATTTCCTTTTCATACTTTGAAGTTTGGAAAAAGGATATGTTGAGTTGTCCCACCGATTTGAGGTTTCTGGTTTCCTTATATGGTCTTGGACAATCCTCATCTCATAAGCTAGCTTTTGGGGTTGAATTAGGCCCAAGGTCCATTTATCATGATATAAGAGCGAGACCCATCCTAATTATTGTTACCGATGTTGGGCCCCATTTATGTTGTCCACGCTCCAGAGTGCAGGCCTGGGCGTGAGGGGGTGTGTTGAGTTGTCCCACATTGGTGGGATTTGAGGTCTTTGGTCTCCTTATATGGTCTTGGGCAATCTTCATCTCATAAGCTAGCTTTTGAGGTTGTTAGGCTGAAGGTCCATTTATCATGATATAACTAAGCATCATAAGAATGAGATCTTTCTTTTCCTACTTACAGGTACTGGAATCATAACAAATTATCTAACTGGTTATATAGCTGGAGTCATGTTTCTCTCCCTTGCACCATTCATAATAATGCTATTCGTCGAGATCATCAGTTCATCAGTAGGAAAGCGCATCACCATTCTTGTTGCTCTCATAGTATCAGTCACATTGTTGCTGTCATATTTCGCATATCAGGTTATCATCAACAACCTAATTTATGGTTCATTATCCAATTGGTAATCCTGATCACTGTCAAATTAAGTCACTCTTTTGTGTACTTCAGGTTATAATACCATGTTTGTTTATGTTTCTGATATATGTAGATGTGGAATCCATTGATTCAAGAAAAGTGTTTAGAATATATAAAACACGAAAACCTGGTAAAACTATTTGGGGAGCATATCCAAAGGCAGGCAAGAGGAAAGCTCTTTAAAGACGGACGTCCTGACATTAACGTGCTCAAAGGGTGACATTTTTGGACACTGTTACTTTTAAGATAGCTGGAAGTATGAACAAGTAGCAGATTTTTGATCTATCTAAGTCAAGATAACTTCATTTTGCAGATTATTTGCCAAAACAGACAAAGATAGGAGCAACTCCATAACAGTCACCGAACTAGAAGAACTAGTAAACCAGCTTGAATCGGGAAAGGTTAAAGTGGACAGTAACTTTGCCCTGTCAACACTGTCACGGATTTTCGACAAAAATGGAGATGAAAGGATAAATGAGGAAGAGTTCATTGAGGGATGCAAGAAGTTGATACAAGAATTCAATGGCGATTCCACCTCCATCAGGAAACATTTCGATGAGGCAAAAAAATCATTTTATTTTGCTCTCTTTCACTAATATAGACACTGGGGACTCTTTATGTAACAAAAAAGAACATTACAGTCAAAATAAAAGCATGTAGATAGTTGGTGAAATGAAAATTTTAATATTTGCAACTCAATATGCAGGTAGTTCAGGCATACACTGAGGGACAAAGAAAAGAAATAGTTAAGATTCAGGAGCTCATGCCAAGAGTTCTCCAGCAAATACAGAATCAGGCAATTGAATCTGAAGGCCTTTTAAAAGATGATGGTAGCCCCAACATAGAAGCTATTAAAAGGTGATGCTCTTTCAAGTTTAGAGAATCTACAGGGTTAGGAATAAGTTAAAATTGAACCTATCATTTTTTGACATGTACTATCTATATCTATACATGAAAAAATCTGAACAGTTGTATAAATATTAAGTTTTGAATCAATATTTTCAAAGAACTCAGAATCTTGAGCCGTACATCTCGGAGAAAGTCTGTCCCAAAAGAGAAATTTCATAAGTTACTAAGGATCAACGTCTCATTAATCCTTATCATCTGATTGTGTTACAGGCTCTTCCATAAGTTAGATGATGATCAAAATAGTTACTTAACACCATCAGAACTGGAGAAGCTAACGGAAAATGTCAAAATCAGAGAGGCAGATCTAGATCATCAAGGCTCTATCAAAGAAATCATTAAGGATTTCGATCAAAACAAAGATAACAAGATCGACGAAAATGAGTTTCTCGATGGTGTGAAATATTGGCTTCGTAATGCCAAGCGGACTACTGAAGAACATCATGATAGAGTAAAATATATCGCTAGCTAAAAAGTCCTATATATCTTGTGTCTGATGTATGTACTAGATATTTTGACAGCTCGAATTTGTTTTTGCAGATGATATGGGGAGAAGTCGACAAGTTCTTCGATGAGGCAAAAAGAGAAAAACATAAACGTTTCAACTACTCTTTGGTGTTGAAAGGGACATTCTGCATGTCTGTGCTGCAAGTGATTTTGGGCATTGCTATATTAACATTGTGTGCTGATCCACTCATGGATAATATTATACGACTAGCAAATGCAATTGGAGCGCCTTCTTTCTTCCTATCATTTGTCATAGTACCTCTGGCTATCAATGCAAGAACTGCAATAACAGCAATAACTTTATTATCTTCAACAAGCCAGCAGAGTTCCACAACGTCTTCTTTGACATTTTCCGAGGTCTACATCTCTTCTCATCTATCTCAAATTGTCTAACACAATTACTATGTTTAGTAGATTCTTTTCTCTTTATTTTCTCATGAAACCTCCGGCAGATTACTTGCTTTCTTTTTTATTTGTAGTTTGCGTTGACAACCCTAATATTCTTTAAATTGTTTTACAAGCAGATCTATGTGCGAGTAATCTCGAACAACATTATGGGGATGTCAACGGTGTTGTTTGTGTTGTATGCAAAGGACTTAACATGGGAGTATTCAGTTGAAGTGTTGACATTTATGGTGGTTTGTGCTGTAACTGGCCTTTTTTCATTCATCCGCACCACCTATCCGCTTTGGACTTGTATCATAGCTTTCCTGCTTTATCCTATCTCACTTGTACTGCTTTATCTCTTCCATTAATTGCATGTTGTATAAAATCCTCTAACCTCAAAGTTATTCAACTCATGAAAGTGTTGATAACAACATATGTATGGTGGTCTGAGTTGTAGAAGGCCTATTTGCATCATCCCCACCACCTATCCAATCTCACTTGTACTGCTTTACATTCTCCATTCTTCAATATTAACTGCTTGGTGCTGTAATTTAGATCCACTAATCTCAAATACTTTTATACTTTTTTTGTATTTATAAATTTTTAAGTTCTTGTTCTTTCAGCTTTTGTCCACACTAACTAATTAAGCATAGCAATTAGTGAGCAAACGAGACCAGGCCGTAGGGCAACAAACTGGAGAAAATAATAGGGAGTCATGATCATGATCACCCCTTGTTCTTAAAATAGACTAATAGATCTTTTGATTATTCTTAAATATAGACTAGGCATTTGTGATATTTTATCAGCTCATTTATAGTAAAATGAAGTGCTAAATATATAGTACAGGAACATACTTTGCTAGTAGTTATATCACCTTTTGACACCAAGGCTCCAACTATCAACTCCAGAGCAGCAAGATCTCCAATACTTGAATCTCTGGCCGGGCGAATCGAAGTTATCTTCCGGTCAACTGTGCACCCAGTCAAGTGCAAAAAACACAGTAGAATCCCGCAACGCACGCTGCTGGTGTGCTTCCTGCTCGCGAGGAAAGACTCAAGAGTGTCCTGGCAGGCATTCTCAACCGCTTCATAAATTGCTTTGTCTTGTGAAATACCTGTAAATGTGGTGCTGCTATAGGTCAGAGTTCTGAGTAAAGGTTTATTACAAACTAAACAAATAAAAACCTGGAATAAGCATAATCTCAAACAGTACTTCAGAGCATATCGATATCAGCCTTTGCTCTAACTAGCAAAGTAAGAACTACCAGTGGCATACATTTTCAATTGATTTTAAGAATCTTTATTGTGTAATCTGACTATGCAACCTAAATTGATATTATCCTAATGTGCATAACACATTCAGGATAAGCAAAGGCACATGTCAACAATCAAACACCAGAAAAAATATGGACATAGTCAAACATTTATCTTATATTGCCCAAATACTAACAAAATTGTGTTAGACAAAGTGTGGGAGGAGGACACAATATCCTGTCATAAGTGTTTCTACTTCTTAGCTAGCCAGATTTAGTAGGCATTTCAGACTAGATGAAGCAAAACTTTAATTTTTTTATCTTGTGAAAGCCAACAGTCACAAATGCTTGTCATGTCATACTTTAAGGACACAAGATAAGAATAATTCTGGACAAACCTAAATAAAAGGCTTCAGCAAACACGATGGCATCAGTGCTGAACATAATCTGTTGATATCCAAACATTAGAAAGGGAAAAAATTTGCTCTTAATGATGTCTGAAAGAGTAGTCAACCTAAGAATACGGAAATCTGTAGCCTGAACTGGAAAAAATGTATCTTTAAGTACATGAATAACCTTATTCATCGGAGCAAGTTTCAGGAGTTCTTTTACTGACGATATCATCCCATAGAAACTAAGTTTAGGAATTGCAAACCCAAAATCAAGAGACCTATAATAGAAGACAGTGGCCATGTTAGATCTCCACATCACTGCAAGCATTGGTCCAAACTAGAAAGCCAGGAATCAAGGCTCCTCACAAATGGCAGGACCTACTGCATAAGATGGAAAACTACATTCCAAGAGTAAAATACAATAAGGTGATATGGGAATTCCCAATGGCAGGATGGATCAAGATCAACACAGATGGAGCATCCAAAGGGAACCCAGGAAGAAGCTCAATAGGTTTTTGTCTGAGAGATGAAGTAGGGGAGATCATATATGCACTTGGCAGAGAAACACCAGAGGGAACAAATACAACAGCAGAAGCTACAGCCATAGTAGAGGCATTGAGGCACATGGGAGGAACAAAGCAATGGCATCAATAAAAATTTCAAGAGGGATCAGGGGAGACCAGGACAGAGACACTGCGCCAATCGACTGCTTTTCTTTGCAGGAAACACTGGTCAGTCTCACTTGGTCCACAAGAACATCAACACACATAGGAGATAACACACAAGCAATCAGGAAACACTCCAAACTCTCAACTCTGCTCTCACGTGGCCATAGCAGAAATAAAGCAGCAAAGCAGACTCCCTCAAAAACAACAATTATGGGGCCACATCACACAAGGCAGCACTAACAATCCTCTTTGATGCATCACAGGATCTATTATATCATCTCAGAATTCACAAAATGCCTTCCTATTGCTGCTATGACATCTTGTTAGAGCAACAACCCCCCTCTACAACACCAGCAATATTACAAGCTAACAAGCCATCTCAATTGGAAAGAACAAAAAACATCATACCATCAATGCCACTGCCAGCAACAGACAGATCTCATAAACAACCACCTCATCTACCACTTACAGCACACATGGAAAACTCAAAAAATACAACAATCCCAGCAGCAGCAAGGTAACAACAACTGCCACATCACAGGGAAAACCAGGACAAGGTTCAGGTTATTGCTGCAATTGCAAGGTGTGGTATCAGCACCAAGAGTGCTCAATCTCTTGCAATTACAGCAATCACCATGGACCCTCCATGACACAACACATCACTGGACCACAAATCACCCCACAACATACAGGAACGGCAAAGAGAACAATCTACAGTTCTTAAATGTCACAGAGACACAGCCAAGAAGCAATTCACAAAAGCAACGTCCTGAATCATACACCAAAGGTCACATAACAAAGCAACAATCCAACAGTAACACAAACAAAAGTTTCTTCACAGTCTCTTTCACAGCAAACTGCTTGACAAGGTCCAGATCATTGTTGCAGTTGCAAAGTGTGGTATCAGCACCTCTGGTGCTCAATCCTTGCCACTACAGCAATCATCTTGGACGCCCCTAGACACACTGCAACACTGGACATCATCAGGGACACAACAGAGGATACTAAACCATAATCAGCAACACAACAGCAACATGCCAAATCAACATACATCATAAGATACAAGAGAAACATCAAAACACTGCCAGAAGCATCAAACACACAGCAACAATAAAGAAACAAGCAACAATCACAAGGCAGGAACAGTAAAAAAACAACAACCCACAAAGGAACACCACCTCACTGCAGCAGCTCCAGCAAACAAGAAACAGAAATGCTCAACCTGATCACTCGCCAGCAAAAACAATCTTCTGTCCCAACTGGAATAGCCATCTTCAACATGCTTTCTCCTCACAAAGAAAAAAGCAAAATTGAACACAACTCGCACTTTTTTTCCACTCCTCAGACAACTCTAGAAAACACTTTTGCGTACCAGATGTACATACTAGAAAAAACATCCCGGAAACAAATATTAGAAGCAGAAACACATGTACCTTTTTGTATAGAAGACCTAGTTCAATCACACTATGTTTTTGTAAATGCGATTGTCTATCAATATAAAATAGACAATCGCCATAACACTATAGGTCTAACAATCCATCACTGCTTAGTCACACTTAGCTATCACTTTTGGATAACTAAGTGCACATTTACTCGAAGAAGTTTATACATCATCAAAAAGAAAGAGAAAGTCTGGCGACTTAGACATAGAAAGAGAAAGTCTGGCGACTTAGACCAGGGAGACGACAAGCTTCGTCGTCAGTGACGATGCCGACGCCGGCCGGCGAGGCACCTGGGCTGGCCACTACATCTCATACCCAACCTATACACAACACCCACAAACCAAATACAAACTCCGGTGACCTAATACGATAGAAAGAGACAGAACACCGGGAAAGCTCGAAGAACGCCATTCAATGGCGACGCCGGCAGGCGACTCCCAGGCTGGC
The DNA here is from genome assembly GCA_002018475.1 of Nicotiana obtusifolia. Taxonomy (NCBI): domain Eukaryota; kingdom Viridiplantae; phylum Streptophyta; class Magnoliopsida; order Solanales; family Solanaceae; genus Nicotiana; species Nicotiana obtusifolia. Next base: position 9,165 of record MCJB01046513.1, read on the forward strand.
CGGCCTTCACAAAACACACCCCAACCACAAAATCCCAACTCACCCACCCCCAAAACACTTGATTACTCAAAAATCCTCAAACCAACAACCCTAAACAACTGTACAGAAAAAAGCCCTAGCAACTCAATAGAGCCAATCCCGATCAAGAAAATAACCTACATGCATGGTCAACCAATCCTCAAATACACCGAAGCAGAGGTCTCTAGGATGAATATCATTGAAGGCCTGCAATTTGCGGTACTGGGAAAGTTTTCGTATGGGTGGCCGGACATACAGGAGCTGAGGAAAATTATACCGCTGCAGTGTGGAATCAGAGGAGAGTGCAATATTGGTTTCTTCAGAGAAAAACATGTGCTCATCAGACTAACACTGTGGGAAGATTTCATTAAAATCACTTCCAAAAGCACATACTACCTCAAAGCAAAAAATGGACTCGAATATCAGATGCGACAGTTCATATATGACACAAAATTCAAGTCCGGAGAAGAAACGTCAATGGCTATGGCTTGGATTTCTTTCCCATATCTACTTCCCACCTTTTATGTCGAAGAATGCCTCTTTTCCCTAGCCTCGGCGATTGGCAAACCATTACACTTGGATGCAACCACAATGAATAAGACAAGACCGAGCTGTGCAAGAGTTAAAGTTTTGGTGGACCTACTAGCAGAATTGCCCCAAAAAGTCAGGCTTGACATTGAAAATGAATCGACAGGGGAAACCAGAACTGAATGGATCAAAGTGCAATATGATTACCTTCCCAAATACTGCACGCAATGCAAAATTCAAGGACATGAAGTGGCAGAATGTTGGAAAGCCAATCCAGAATTGATTGCAGACAATGCTGAAGAACAAAATCAGGTTGATTTCCGGAAAACAAAAGGGAAAGATATAGTAGGGAAAGACCCATTGATGATCTTATCCAGCGGAAAGGTTGTTGCTAAAAGTGGCCCTCAATGGAAAGAAGTGAAGGATAATAGACAAAACAATAAGGCTTCTAGCAATAAGTTTGAAAAACAGAAGCACATTTCGGAAAGGCAATCTCAACAGATCCTGGTAACCAACAACTTTGATGCGCTTGCTGAAAGCACTAATAGAACGACAGATAATCACAAGGAAGGATCAATAGAAGCAGGAGAAACAATGCCAGGCAAAGAAGAAGGAACATTTCAGACTGCAAAGGTAGTGAATGCATACGATTCTGGACATCTGGAAAATAATATAGCAGTGATGGGCAGTAGAGAAGGAAGCCAGGAAACAATTAAAGAAAATGCAATCCACATAGCAGACAGCAGAGCAGCAAACAGAGTAATGCACAATATGGCCACAAAAAAACCCATCAAGCCATAACAGAAAACAAACAAAGAAGATGGGAAACTGAACATGGAGCAACAAAGAACTGAGCACACTGATGCATCAATGCTGAACAAAGCTGCTGGGGGAGCAGTACAGATTGTAAAAGAACTGAATGTAAACAATTTTGAAATTCTGGACAATGGCATAACAAAGATGGGTAGCAGAGAAGAAGATCAGGAAGCAATTAAAACACCTCTCACAGCCCCTTTGGCCAGCAGTGCAGAAAACAGAATGCCAGAAAGCACACCAATGCCAAAGACAACCAAGCAAATCAGATAGTACAAGAAGCAGCTGAATCCAGCAACAGGGGAACAACACCATCCAGTAGCAAAAATGCCAACACAGATAAAGGAAAAACAGAGATAACAGCCAACAAAATAGAAGAACGAAAGAGGGAATCCACAGCACAATGGGTTCGAGAAAGTTTCCACAAAAGCAGCCAAAATGCAAACCAGAATTCACTCAATAGCACACAGGAAGAATCAAGGGCAATGACAAAAGCAGCAACAAACAGGCTAGTAGAGCAAGTTATAGGAAAGCTATGGGCAGACCAATTGGAAGAAGGCTCAGAAGGAGGAGAACTACCTGATGGAATGCATGAAGAAGAGGAGAACACCAAAGAAGCTGGAAAGCAACTCTACAGTAAATATCAACAGTTGGCAATCACAAAACAAGACATTAGGCTAAAAACAGGATCTCTGAGAGCCCAACTACAAGCAATTTTCAAGCCAAAAACAATGACAACATCATCCAAACCAATGAACGAAATGATAGAAAACACAGAAAAGGATTTGGATAATGAAGATGCTTCACCAAACATAAAGAATGCAGCAAGGCAGGGGGATTTATCACCAGGACAAGCAAACAAACTAACATCCAGAGGGAATCTTTCAAGGAAACAAAGTAAGGGTGCCTCGGCATCAAAACAAGCACTGAACAGTCAAAGAGCACTCACATACTTAAATCAATGAAAGCAATCATTTGGAATATAAGATCAGTCAGAACAGTGCAAGCTTTTGAACGACTGATTACACTCAACAACAAGCACAAATTTGAATTCATTGGTATTATGGAGCCAAAGCAACAAGTCAAAAAATTCGAGCAATACAGAAGGAAAATTGGCATGGAACAGGCAATTGCAAATGTATCAAACAAAATATGGGCTTTTGTGGAGGATGACTACAATGTCACAGTGCTCACTGACTCGGCACAGTAGCTCACACTGCAGCTGATTCACACAGGGACAAAAGAAAAGCTGATTCTCACTTTAGTCTATGCAAAATGCACACCAGAGGAAAGAATTGAGCTATGGGACACAATATATGAGCTTTCGCAAACAATCAATAGCCCATGGTTAATTGGAGGGGACTTCAATGTCATATGTGAACAAGAAAAAAAATTTGGAGGACTACCAGTACCTTTCAATGAAGTTGATGACTTCAACCATTGCATAAACATCAGTTGCCTAACAGATTTGGGTTTCAAAGGAAGCATCTTCACTTGGTGGAATGGAAGAGCAGACGAGGAGTGCATCTTCAAAAGGCTAGATAGATGTCTAGCAAACCAACAACTGCAACAAGTCTTTCCAACAATAGAAATGACACACCTAAGCAAGATTGGATCAGATCACAGCCCCCTGCTGATACACTTTGATCAGGAGCCAACAAGGATCAAAAAGCCTTTCAAATTCCTGAACTTCTGGACTAAACATTAAACTTTCTTAACCCTCGTCAAAGAAAGCTGGCAAGCAGATTTCCAGGGAGATCCATTCATCATTTTCAATCACAAACTAAAGAAGCTCAAGAAAGCCTGGACAAACTGGAGCAAGGCCACTTTTGGAGACATATTCATGGCTATAGCCAGCATGGAGGAAGTGGTACTAGTGCATGAGAAACAATTCGAAGAAAGACCAACGGCAGAAAATAGGGAAAGGCTACACAGAGTACAGGCACAATTACTGAGACACCTAGCAATAGAAGAACAATTCTGGAAACAAAAAGCTGGGATGTCTTGGTTCAAAGATGGAGACAGAAACACCAAATTCTTCCATAATCATGTGAATGGCAAAAGGAAACGACTGCAACTCCAAAGAATCAAGAGCAAGAGTGGCATCTGGCTCGAGGAAGAAGAGCAAATAGTGGAGGAAGCCATTTCCTTTTATAAGGATCAATTCACAGAACAGAACACACCCACAGACTTCAGCATTCTGGCCAATATCCAACACACAAAAAGTCCACACCAGAATGAGGAACTCAGCAGAATCCCAACTTTTGAAGAAACAAAAAATGCAGTTTTCAGTCTGAATAAAGATAGTGCAGGAGGTCCAGATGGATTCACAGGAGCTTTTTATCAGTCATGCTGGGAGATAATAGGAGAAGACATTCAAAATATGATCATATCCTTTTTTTCAGGCAGAGCACTCCCCAAATGCTTAACACACACAAACCTGATCCTAATCCCAAAGAAGAAAGAAATAGAAACCTTCTCAGACTTAAGGCCAATAAGCTTGAGCAACTTCATCAACAAGGTCTTCTCAAGAATCATACATGAAAGATTATTGCCCATCCTTCCATCCCTAATCTCACAGGAACAATCGGGCTTTGTGAGAGGCAGAACAATAGTGGAGAATGTTATCCTAGCACAGGAAATCATTGCTGAAATAGGGAAAAGACAAAAGGCAGGACCAAATGTGATCATCAAGCTAGACATGACCAAAGCTTTCGACAGAATATTATGGCTATACATAGCAAAGGTCCTTAGGAAAATGTGATTTGATGAAATCATCATAGGAATGATCATGGACATACTGAACAACAACTGGTACTCCATCGTCGTCAATGGTCAACCAAGAGGATTCTTCAAATCAACGAGAGGAGTCAAGCAAGGAGATCCATTATCCCCTACACTCTTCATCATTGCTGCAGAAGCACTTTCCAGAGGTCTAAACTCATTGCACACAAACAAATGCTTCAAAGGTTTTGGAATGCCAAGGAGGAGTCCAAGAATCAATCACTTAGCATATGCCGATGACATGATCATTTTCTCATCAACAGAAGCTAACACTCTGCACATGATCATGGATACACTAAAGGCATATGAAGCAGCCTCCGGACAACTAATAAACAAGAGCAAGTCAGCCACTTATATGCATCACTCGGTCACAACTGCCATTGAAGAAAGAACTGAAAGAATCACAGGAATTGGAAGACAAAACTTCCCATTCACATACTTGGGCTGTCCCATCTTCTATTCAAGAAAGAAGATCATCTACTACCAAAACATTGTGAGCAAGATTCAAGACAGATTGTAGTCATGGAAAGGGAAACTGCTCTCCATAGGGGGAAGATCCACACTGATTAAGCATGTCCTGCAAAGCATGCCAATACATCTCCTATCAGCAGTAAATCCCCCCAAACAAGTGATCAATTATATACACAAATTACTTGCCCAATTCTTTTGGAGTAGCACAACTGGAGGCACCAACAGACACTGGTCATCCTGGGACAACCTATGCCTACCACAGGAAGAAGGAGGAGCAGGCTTCAGGTCCCTGCACGACATGTCAAAAGCTCTTTTTGGCAAGCTCTGGTGGAACATCAGAACAAAACCTAGCCTATGGAGTGCCTACATGACACAGAAATACTGCAAAACACAAAATGCAGTAACAGTCCAATGGAGGAAAGGATCACAGGTCTGGAAGAAGATGCTAGAATGCAGGGATATCATTGAACATCAAATTGGCTGGCAACTGAAAATGGGATCCTCACTCTTCTGGAATGACAATTGGATCAGAATGGGAGCACTGTATTTCCTAACACCACCAGACTTCCCCATAGATGAAACACTTCAAAATGTGAATGATGCAATACAAGATGGAAACTGGGACTTTCAACAACTAGCAGATCGTTTGCCCCAAGAATGGGTAGAATACATTGTAAACTCAATCAAGCCACCTGGGGTAGCAAACAAGATGGACATTCCCTTCTGGATGCTTCAGAATCAAGGCCACTTCACAGTCAAATCAGCATGGGAATACCTAAGGAAAAGAGAGGATCCAAAACTGGCATTTGAGAAGATTTGGGTGAAGGGACTCCCTTTCAAAATCGCTTTCTTCATGTGGAGAGTCTGGAAAGCCAAAATACCACTTGATGATATTCTCAAAAGATGGGGATACCAATTCCCCTCAAAATGTTGGTGTTGCACTGAACCAAAGGAAGAAAGCATCACTCATCTCTTTTACACATCAAATACTGCCAGTAGAGTTTGGAAATACTTCATGCAAGCAGCAGGAATCTCAATTGAGGAACTAACTTTCCATCAAGCCATAATAAGATGCTGGACCGCACAAATAATCAACAGAATAAAACCAATAATGCAAGCGCTTCCAGCATGCATCATATGGGAATTATGGAAAAGGAAAAATAGGCACAAACATGGGGAATCAGTCACAACTGGCAGAGTAATATACCAAATCTCCACAACTTTGCAGAATTTGGTACAAACAAGGAAGCCAGGATTCTATGCCCCACACAAATGGCAGGATCTTATCCAGAAGCTAGAAAATCACTCTCCAAAGCTGGATTACCAAAAGGTCACCTGGATGCCTCCACCAATGGGATGGGTAAAGATCAATACGGATGGAACATCAAGAGGAAATCCAGGAAGAAGCTCGATTGGTTTATGCGTAAGAAATGGAGAGGGGGACCTCATATATGCACTAGGAACAGAATGCATGCCAGGAACAAACACAGATGCAGAAACACTAGCAATCTTAGAAGCGTTGAGATACTCTAACTCTCGCAACTTCACAAAGATTTGGCTAGAAACGGATTCCATGCTTCTAAATAACATAATCAACATGATACAGCTACCCTTTCTAATCAATAAGCTTGCGGATCACATTGCCAACTATGCTCTCAACTCTGGAAGAATTGAATGCTATCATTTCAATCAACTTGACTCAATTGGCAGAAGAATCCTCAATACAGACAAGCTACAATGCCCCTACCTAAGAGTGAAAATAATAAGGTGACACTGATACACAACATGATACAGCTACCCTTTCTAATTAATCTGTTACTTGTGCAGGGATATGGAAACAACACTGAAACATCACAGAGGAACATCAAACAGCATGACTGTACAGTATGCTTTCTGGCAACAACTGAAGCAGCACCTTTGACTGTTTCCATCAACTTGGGATACTGGACTCCTGCCTTCCATAATCACCAGAAACACTCTTAATGTTGTTTGCAAGTTTCTGTGGCAAATAGCAAGGAACAGGAAATGGAAACGACAGATAACTATTCGCTAGTTAGAAATAACAACTTTCTGTTTTGCAGGACCACTTATAATAACAAAATTGCTGCTGATGTACTGGTTTTGGGCAGCAGACTTATCTCTGGACAGCAAGCAAGCACCAAAAAAGAAAAGCAGCAGTTAATTTTCAAACCAAAGCAACAGTTACAGCCAAAGGGATTTTCTTGCAATATACCTCGAGCAATTAGAGCACTTGGATTTTCCTCCATCAGAACCTTCATCGAGGCATATACTGGGAAGGCCAAATCATCAGAAACATCATCGAGGCATATACTGGGAAGGCAACACTGCCTGGAGTCACTGGAAAGACATCTCTCTGGGAGGAACAACAGCTTGCTAACTTCTATTGCTTTGCAGGAACATGTAATGCCAATGCTAATTAGACATAAAGGGCTTACTGCACAACCTCTTAACTGTCTTCAAAGAAGCAAGAAGGAAAGGAGCAATTCTGCTACCAAAAAGCCATGGGTAACTGAAGATATGCAGATGACCTTTGTCGAGGAAAAATCTACTGCCAACATGAGGACCATGCTGCTCAGTTTCATGCTGCTCATAAGGACCTTATTGCTCAGCCTCATGCCAAATGACTGGACAATGCTGCTCATTTTCAGCTTCATGCCAATGGCAGATCATCCAAGGGATAGACAGCAGATAGACGACAAAACCTGGAAGTTCACTGACCAGCAGCACATCAATGAACACATTGGTCAACAGAAAACACACCAAACTTTCCAGAAGAGCAGCAAACTACCAAGGATGACACAACTGGACACTAACATAGCTTNTCTTTTACACATCAAATACTGCCAGTACAGTTTGGAAATACTTCATGCAAGCAGCAGGAATCTCAATTGAGGAACTAACCTTCCATTAAGCCATAATAAGATGCTGGATCGCACAAACAATCAACAGAATAAAACCAATAATGCAAGCGCTTCCAGCATGCATCATATGGGAATTATGGAAAAGGAGAAATAGTCACAAACATGGGGAAACAGTCACAACTGGAAGAGTAATATACCAAATCTCCACAACTTTGCAGAATTTGGTACAAACAAGGAAGCCAGGATTCTATGCCCCACACAAATCGCAGGATCTTATCCAGAAGCTAGAAAATCACTCTCCAAAGCTGGATTAACAAAAGGTCATCTGGGTGCCTCCACCAATGGGATGTGTAAAGATCAATACGGATGGAACATCAAGAGGAAATCCAGGAAGAAGCTCGATTGGCTACTACGTAAGAAATGAAGAGGGGGACCTCATATATGCACTAGGAACAGAATGTATGCCAGGAACAAACACAGATGCAGAAACACTAGCAATCTTAGAAGCGTTGAGATACTCCAACTCTCGCAACTTCACTAAGATTTGGCTAGAAACTGATTCCATGCTCCTAAATAACATAATCAACTGCAAATGGGACTCCCCTTGGAGTATATCTGAGCTGATAGAGGAAATTCTTCACCTCAAAGACTCTTTAGAACTGAGGATAACACACACTTACAGGGAAGGCAATGAGCTTGCGGATCACATTGCCAACTATGCTCTCAACTCTGGAAGAATTGAATGCTATCACTTCAATCAGCTTGACTCAATTGGCAGAAGAATCCTCAATACTGATAAGCTACAATGCCCCTACCTAAGAGTGAAAATAAGAAGGTGACATTGATACACAACATGATACAGCTACCCTCTCTAATTAATTTGTTACTTGTGCAGGGATATGGAAACAACACTGAAACATCACAGAGGAACATCAAACAGCATGACTGTACAGTATGCTTTCTGGCAACAACTGAAGCAGCACTTTTGACTGTTTTCATCAACTTAGGATACTGGACTCCTGCCTTCCATAATCACCAGAAACACTTTCAATGTGGTTTGCAAATATCTGTGGCAAATAGCAAGGAACAGGAAATGGAAACGACAGATAACCATTTGCTATTTAGAATTAACAACTTTCTGTTTTGCAGGACCACTTATAATAACAAAACTGCTGATAGAGCACTGGTTTTGGGCAGCAGATGCACTGGTTTTGACAAAGCTGCTGATGCACTGGTTTTGGGCAGTAGACTTATCTCTGGGCAGCAAGAAAGCACCAAGAAAGAAAAGCACCAGCTAATTTTCAAACCAAAGCAATAGTTACAACCAAAGGGATTTTCTTGCAATATACTTCGAGCAATTAGAGCACTTGGATTTTCCTCCATCAGAACCATCATCGATACATATACTGGGAAGGCCATATCATCAGAAACATCATCGAGGCACATACTGGGAAGGCAACACTGCCTGGAGTCACTGGAAAGACATCTCTCTGGGAGGAACAATAGCTTGCTAACTTCTATTGTTTTGCAGGAACATGTAATGCCGATGCTAACTAATCATAAAGGGCTTACTGCACAACCTCTTAACTGTCATCATAGAAGCAACAAGGAAAGGAGCAATTCAGCTACCAAAAAGCCATGGGCAACTACTGCCAACATGAAGATCATGCTGCTCATAAGGACCTTATTGCTCAGCCTCAGGCCAAATGACTGGACAATGCTGCACATTTTCAGGCTGCTCACAAGGACCTTACTGCCCAGTTTCATGCCACTGCTCAGTCTCATGCTGCTCAGAAGGACCTTATTGCTCATGCCAAATGACTGGACAATGCTGCTCATTTCCAGCTTCATGCCAATGGAAGATCATCCAAGGGATAGACAGCAGATAGACGACAAAACCTGGAAGTTCACTGACCAGCATGAACACATTGGTCAACAGAAAACACACCAAACTTTCCAGAAGAGCAATAAACTACCAAGGATGACACAACTGGACACTAACATAGCTTTCTTTTTTGCAGGGAATAAAAACATATCTATGTCCTACTCTTCGACGAACTTCCAGCTGGTGGTATTAGTACAAGTTACTCATTCCACTGGAAGGGAGGAGAAGATAGGAACACGCATAGAATCAAGGACAAAGAATGCTTTGAATTGCTTAACTATTGCATGCGGCCACACTACTACTAAGGAACTGGAACAGAGTAATTGGACATGCTCAGAGCAATAAATGTTATCAAAGGAAATGGAAATGTATCAATGACCTACTCTTCGACGAACTTCCAGTTGGTGGTATTAGCACAATGTACTCATTCCACTGGAAGGGAGGAGAAGATAGGAACAAAAATAGAACCAAGAAAGAAGAATGACTTCAACTGGTCGACTGTTGCTACATTAAGCCTATATACTCTCAGGTGGACACCAGAAGATGTTCTAAGACACAGAAGGAAGAAATCAATGCACCTTTCTCATTAATTCAAACTTGCAAGGAATGTAAAGACATACTGCAAAGAAGAAGATGATCAATCCCAGCCACACACAAGCACAATTCTGTTTACACATACACATAGTGTTGAGAATGATAAGAATACCTATACGATTTTAGAGCACAATCCAGTGGTATTAGCATGTTACCATGCTCAACCTGGAGTGTGATAAATTTGTATAGGCAGCCTTTTCAGACAACAGCACACAATGGCAACAGGGGAAACTCAACAAAAATAACATTAAGGAGGCCAGGACAACTCACAGGAAACACCATTAAAGAAAGCAGCAGCCACACCCTCAACAACTCAACATCATCAACATCAGCACAAAAGGCAGAAGACAAGCAGATTCTCTCCCACTCAAGAAACAGCAGCAGCAGAGACATCCAAGGCATCAGCAACACAAACAAGAGCAGTAAACTGAATGAACAATCAACACAGGAGCAAAGCTTAAACAAGCAAAGTCAGAAAAGAAAACTACCAGAGAAGAAATCAGAGCAAGAAACAACAATGCCATCACCTGAGAAGCAGCAAGAGAGGCACCACTGGAAACAATCTTTTGGAATGCGGACAACTCACAGAAAGCAGGAAAGGATCAGCAGGATAAACAGCAGCAAACAAAAGGGCACATACTCATGGACAGAGAATACACTCCACGACAATTTCACAAGCACCAAGAACATCAATGCAAGCTAGATATTACATGGACCAACCTTGACAGTTATCTTCAATTATGCTTTCCTTCCAAAAGTCAAAGCAAAATTGAAGAACACTTTCGGTTGTCATATAATATACCACTTAGAATAACCCATCCTTTTGCTAAAGGCAGAATCTTTTGTACTAGAAGAAGCACGCAATTGATAGAATTAGAAATACATGTATTTTTGTGTATAATTGACCTAGACTCACCACCCATCTTTTTTGTAAATATGGCCGACTATCGACCTAAGATAGAAAGTCATAACATCACTATAAGTCTAACTCCCCCCGACTACCTAGGCACATTTGATCATCATATGTACACATTTTGTAACATGGAGGTAAGGTATATGTCCCCCTCCATCTTTGTATTTTTGGATTATATTTATAAAAATCTACACTAGGCAAATAGCCTAGTGAATTTCAAAAAAAAAAAAAATCCCTTAATAAGCCTTTTCTGTGAATATCCATCTTCGAATGGCTCGAATATAACCAAATATAACTTAATACCATAAATACAAACCATAGGAAACTATTCCGGATAATAAAGTTGCAATCTTTAAAGAAAATCAAAAAGTCAACTCAAAAGGTCAACCCCAGCCCGCACTTCGGAACTCGACCAAACTTACAAATTCCAAACACCCATTCAATAACGAGTCTAACCATACAAAAATTATCCAATTTAGACATCAAATCGACCTTCAAATCCTCAATTAATAGTTTTTTTTACAAAATTTCCCAATTTTTTCAATTCAAAACACTAATTAAATGATTAAAACAATGATGGAATCATGGATAATAATCAAATCCAAGTAAAAACTACTTACCCTGATCAAGTCCTTGAATTTCTCTTCCAAAATCAGCCAAACCGAGCTCTCTAACTCAAAAAAATGAAAAATAAGTCTAACCCTCAATCTAGCCTCTTTTCTGCCTAGTCATTCCACACCTGCGGACCAAAAACCACTTCTGCGGCTCCGTACCTGCGAAAAATCCATCACAGGTGCGGCTTTTCATTAATCCTAGGGATTTCTGCTTCTGCAGAAAAAAACCACTTCTACGGTCCTTCTTCTGCAGACCAAATCTTGCTTCTGGGAGCTCGCTTCTATGGACGTCGGATCGCACCTGCGGTCCTTAAGCAGCTGAACAAACATCGCTTCAGCGGTGAGGAAATCCTCACCTGCGAATGCGCACCTGGGTAAGTACCTCCGCACCTACGGTACCAGCAACGCAGTTTCTCTTTGCATCTGCAGCTCAAAGGCCGCTTCTACGATTGCACCAGATTCAACAGTTCTTCAGCAATCAACCAAAGTCCAAATTAGCTCGATTTCAATATGAATCACTCCCGGGGCACCCGGGACCGCGTCCAAACATACCACCAAGTCCCAAATCACATAATGGACCTTCTCGAGGTCTAAAATAACATCAAACAACATCCAATCTACGAGTCGCACCCCATTTCGAACCTATTGAATCTATGAACATTCAACTTCTAAAACCAATGCCGAAACACATCGAATCAACTCTGATTGACCTCAAATATTGCACAGAAGTGATAAATGACACAATGGACTTATCGCAACTCCAAGAACTAAAATCCTGACCCGATATCAATAAAGTCAACTCTCGGTCAAACTTCTCAAAGATCCAAACCTTCAACTTTCTAACTTTCTCCAATTCAAGCCAAAACGACCTATGAAATTCCAAATCAATATCCGAATACACTCCTAAGTCCAAAATCACTATACGAAACTATCAGAATTATTAAAACTCCATTCCGGAGTCGTCTACACAAAATTAAAACTCCAGTCAAATGTTTCAACTTAAGCTTCCAACCTTCGGACTAAGTGTCCTAATCCACTCCGAAATTCAGCAGAAACCAAACCAACTACCCCGGTAAGTCACATAACCACAATATAACATAAAGGAGGCAATAAATAAGGGAACAGGGCTAAAATATTCAAAACGACCGATCGGGTCGTTGCACCAGGTCAAGACACTGACTAGGATGAGAAAACTGAACAGAATATTGCATAGTCTAATAATGGAAAGTAGGGAAGTAAATGACAGATAAGCAGTTCAATAATATAAGCTACAAAAGAAATTTAATAGGTAAAGACAACAAGTAGTGAACACGGACTATTACAAGTAAGACAAATGTAGAAAACAACAAGAACTGTTCAACCAACAAGCCTCTTTTAGCATGGAATGTACAACAGAATCACAACCGAGGTACCACGCCTCATATTCACATTTCACAATTTTAATCACAATCTTTCCTTATATCACCGTGTGAGCCTTGCAATTATTTTTGAAAACATTTTCCCGAAATAGATACACGCGCTTTAGCCCCCTTGTCTCACAGCGTGGCTTCAAATAATTCCCTTACTAGCAACACGCGTATAATTCCCACCTTATCTCACTGCATGCGTATCAACCCCTATCCTTATACCACCGCATGCATATCAATATCACAACACAATAATCAACTCGCACCTATGTGCTCATACGCCACAACACTTGCCAAAACCACAATACCAATGTTATCACAACATATAGCCGATGGCTATATCACAATGTGTGCTAAATCACAATAACAACAAAATGAATGAGGAATTCTCAACAAGGAAAGATACTTCAACAATACAATCTTCAACCTCAATGTTATAATGACTTCCACAACTTCAACACTAATAACTCAACAAGAAGATATTCCATGAAATAACAACTTCAAGTAAGAATATTTCAACAATAAAAGGGGTAACAAGATAATAAGGAAGGTAGCAACTTCAATTAAGCTTATAAGAGCAATTACAACAATAAAGGGTATAACAAATGCAAACAACATCAATTAGAGCATGTGAGAGTAAATATAACAATAAAAGATGTAATATGTTATAACAAATTCAAATAAAGGCATGGAAGAAGTCTAAAAGTCTAAACCAGTCAAAATACCACATATAGCCCGTGTAGACACTCGTCACCTTGTGTACACGTCTTTCACATAGTACAATTAGCACAAATAACCCAAATCCTGAGGGGTAGTACCCCCACAAAAAGTTAGGCAAGATACTTACCTCAACTAGGCCAATCAACCCTCAAAAATAGCTTTTTCCCTAAATTCGCCTCCACACGGCTCAAATCTAACCAAAAGTGACTTCATATTATCAAACAATGCAAGAAAAACCAATTACAACATATAAAGCTTTGATCTTTACACACTTTCCAAAAAGTCAACCCCCGGCCCACCCTGTTATGCCTCGACCTCAGGGAGCGTGACCGGCGCTTAACCGAGATGACCCAACCAAGCAAGCCTGTACAATGCCTTCTACTCGAACTTACTCATGAATAAGGAAAGATCCATTTCATTAATTAGACAATGGGGTGGATCATGTGAACAACGCCGGTTCCTTATCATTAGTTATATCATTTATAAAGTTCAAAATACATACACTTTCCTAGTTTGAAGTGGAACGTGTGACAAATACAACATTACTATTTTGACTTCCCCAACACCAACATACCACCCACATGTCTACGGAGCCTCTAATAGATACAAAAGAGTATGATGATAGAGCCGGCAACAAGGCCCCGTCTATACCTCCAAATATAATATACAAGGAACAAAAGATATACGCCCCCGATATGAAGTGGGGCTCACCAAGTCAGCTGGGAAGAGGGTGTACCGCTATCAATGATCAAAGCCGCATGTTATGGAACCACCGGCATTCATTAATGATGCAGCGCCCCCAGCAATAGGGACGTTAGTACATATAGAATAGTACTAGTATGAATGACTAAACACCCTCTCAATAGAACGAATGATAACACAAGAAAGTACAATCATAAAATCAATGGGAGCCTCAGACAATACCAAAACATCAAGTTAGGAGCAAGACAAGTTTTCAAGTAAATTTCCATATTTTAGGTTGGGAGATCTTAGCACCGATATACCACCGCGATCTCAGCATGGAGTCCGATCACGGCCCGATCGGCTAGGCCGTCTCACCCAAAGACATCAACCACAATCACAATCATTATCTCAATCTCAATCATTGTTTAAATTATAATCTCAAGCACAATCACCACCATGTGTGTGGCATGGCATCCGATCACGACCCTATCGGCTAGGCCGTCTCACCACAATGTTGTGTGGATCGACATCACCCTTTTTGTAGCAATCATCTCATCCCAATAAATGGGAATATTCTCATCACATCAATCTCATCCCAATAAAGGGGTACAATCACAATTCACTCCTACACCGGCATACGTATTTTCGGGGTTAGGTTATTTCAACCTTCCCTTCCTTGGTGACTAACGATACTCCCAGGGTGTTTATTTATTTAAAGGACTGAAAACTCATTTCATTATATTTTATACATCTTTCATTTTATTGGCACCAATGGCCATAACATAATATCATTCTTGGCACATTGGCCGTATTTCATATTTCATGTTCATCTCTTTCACTTTCAAACATCATCACGGATCCTCAACAAAAAAGCATTTTTATTCAAGACTTTAAGTCCACATATGAGCAAATAAGGATGTTAAGAACATTGAGGCTTCTTACACAATTTGATATAATAGCTTTCATTTGAATCACGACTTGAAGTTATAACATTTAGACATGCAACCCATGCTTCGAGCACATTTTCAAATTGAACGTAACATAACAGGAACATTTGGAATACATATTGAACATATATCTTCTGACACAAGGCTTATTCGGAATAATCAATTTATAATGAACAACTCGGGACTTACAAGGACATTGTGGGGTTCAATTCTAAAAGAGAAGTTTAGCCAACATACATCGCCTCAAGCTTTTTAAATTACTATGATGTTCTAGAATTCTTAGCCACTTGGATCTATTTAGAGATATAACAAAGTTGAACACAAATTAGGAAGGAGTTCATAATTCCAGCTCATTTGAGCATTTTATCAAATACTAGGTGTGCATTAAGGTCTCAAGGTCCTCCTATGGTGGATTCCTTCATCCCCAACCCAATGTCTACCCTTATTGTTAGCTCAACAACCTTCCTACAACTTTGTTGGTACATGCATGCATAGACAACACCCTCATACCTAAGAATTACACTCCCCGTTATCCATCTTCAACCCCAAACTTGAAATTGAAGACTAGAGTATGGAATCTTACCTCTTGGGTGAAGACCTTGTGACTTTTTGTTGTGAATTCTTCAAGACTTGAGCAAGGATTGGTAAACAATAACCTCAGGAACTTCCCCTCTCATTCTAGACCACTCATCTCTCTCTAAATATCAGTTAGGACTAGCCAAAATTACCGACACGTCGTTTTTATGAAAATGGGATCGGGTGAAATTTCCAAACTTAAACTCTACGAAGACGGGTCTGCGGTTGCAGACCGGACCACAAAACAAGTATGCGGCCCGCAGAGGGGACCGGCAAAAAGGGTCCCAAGACTGGGCTGTTCAGGTTGGGTCTTCGACAGGTTTACAGTCCGCAGACTAGTTCTGCAGTCACAAAATTGACCGCAGAACCTCCTTCCGGAATTTCTCATGTTTACTTCTACGATGAATGTGCGGCTCGCGAAACGAGTATGCGGCCGCAGTATTGACTGTAAAAATATCATTCCAAATTTTCCAGTTCTCTGCTTCGCTCTGCGGCAGATCTACGGTCCACAAGTCAGTTCAGCTACTGCAGAAACACTTTACTCTGCCAAAAACATATCTTCATCTCCCCAACAGCGAGGTGAAATTTTGCGGGGCCTCACACGTCCAGTCAAAATCCGGGTCCAAGGGTAGATTCTTACTACTTATAACCCCATGAGTGCATATATGTGTTTTTTTTTCAAATCCGAGTCCAAATCGACTCTCAAAACTCAAATCTTCATTTTTCAAAATGTTGACAAAAATCTCCAATTTTCCTCTTTGATTCTCATAAATATGATGTTAAATCTAAGATATAATCATGAAATATAGTTGGAAACTGATTAAAATCACTTACCCAAAGTTTGTAGATGAAAATCCCCTCTCCAAGTTGCCTCCTACCGAGTCTAGGGTTCTAAAGTATGATAAAATAATATGAAATCCCGACTTTCTAACCTTTTGTGCAATTGCGGCTACTGACAGCCTAAGTCGGACTTCGCAAATGCGATAATGGGTTCGCAATTGTGAACCCTGTCCCCTTCGCAAATGCGACAAAGTATGTCACAATTGTGAGTCTACCCAGATTGGCCTATGTTCGCAATTGCGAGTGAGGCATCGCAATTGCGAGGCTGGTGCTCGCAATTGCGACATCAGAGCAGCAACACACCATCAAATCCTGTTTCAGTTCAAACCATTCTGAAACGCATCTGAAACTCATCCGAGCCCTCGGGGCTCTAAAAAAAACATCCACACAAGTCTAAAAACATCATACGAACTCGCTCGCACGATCAAAACATAAAAATAACATCTATAACTACAAATCAGACATAAAAAACGCATGAATTTCAAAGAAAAGTTCAAGAATCATTAGAATTGCAACCAAGTGTCCGAATCCTATCAATAAACTCCAAATGACCCCAAATTTTGCAGACAAGTTTTAAATAGCATAATGGACCTATTCCATGTCCCAAAACCAAATCCCGAACCCGATAGCCAAATGTGAACCTACGGTCAAAGTTGGAAAAATCTTCTCAGCCTCAAATAGCCAACTTTCGGCAAAAAAACACAAATCCACCTAGACCTCCGAATTCGATTCCGGGCATACGCTCAAGTCCAAAATAACGATACGAACTTACAAAGCCATCAAAATATCATTTCGGGATCATTTTCACAAAAGTAAAACTTTGGTCAATATTTCTAACTTAGGCTTCTAAGCGAAGAACCAAAGGGTCCCAATCAGCCTGAAAACCTTCCCGGAACGAAGTCAATCAACCTCGTAATCCATAAGACCACAAATACACATGTGTGAAGCATGAAAATGGGAAACAGGCATAAATACATAAAATGATTGGTCTTGTCGTTACATTCTCCCCCTCTTAAAATGAACGTTCGTTCTCAAACTTGTATAGAGACATACTTGAAGTGATGAAAAGATGAGGATAATGACTCTGCATATCGTGCTCGGTCTCCCAGGTCGCCTCCTCAACCAGATGACCCCTCCATTCACTGAAGCAATATTCTTTGACCTAAACTTTCGGACCTGCCTGTCCAAGATGGCCACCAGCTCCTCAACATAAGTCAAATCCTTGTCCAGTAGACTGAGCTGAAATCTAATATATGGGACAGGTCGACATAATACTTTCGGAGCATGGAAACATGAAACACCGGGTGGACTGCCGATAAGCTGGGTTGTAATGCAAGCTTGTAGGCCACCTTACCAACTTTCTCAAGGATCTCAAAAGGACCAATATACCTAGAGCTCAACTTGCCCTTCTTCCCGAACCTCATCACAACCTTCATGGGTGAAACCCATAGCAAAAACCTCTCTCCCACCATAAAGGCTACATTATGAGCCCTTTGATCGGCATAACTCTTTTGTCTAGACTGTGCTGTACGAAGCCGATCCTGAATATCTTGACTTTCTCCAAGGCATCCCCAACAAAATCAGTGCCTAACAACCTAGCCTCACCCGGCTCAAAATCAACCAACTAGTGAACGACACCATCTCCCATATAAGGCCTCATAAGGAGCCATCTGTTGTTGTAGGCAAATTCTGCAAGCGGTAGGAACTGATCCCATGAACCCTCGAAATCTATAACATAGGCACGTCAGATATCCTCCAAAATCTGAATGGTGCACTAGAACTGTCCAACCGTCTGGGGGTGAAATGTTATACTCAACCAGTGTGCCTAAATCACTCTACATGACCCTCCAGAAATGCATTGTGAATTGTGTGGCTCGATCGGAGATAATGGAAAATGGCACGCCATGGAGATGAACAATCTCTCGGATATAGGTCTGAGCCAGCTGCTTGGAAGAATATGTTGTCACCACCATGATGAAATGTGCCGTCTTGGTCAGCCTTGCTACAATCGCCCACACTGCATCAAATTTCTTCAAAGTCCGTGGGAGCCCAATAACAAAATCTATGGTAATACACTATCACTTACACTCGGGAATAACAAGTCTCCAAAGAAAATCGCCCGACCTATGATGCTCGTACATCACCTGCTGACGGTTCAAGCACCAAGCCACATACTCTACTATATCTTTCTTAATTCTTCTCCACCAATAATGCTGCCTCAAATCCTGATACATCTTAGCGGTACCCGGATGAATGGAGTACCGTGAATTATGGGTCTCCTCAAAAATCAACTCACGCAGCCCATCTACATTGGCTCACATATCCGGCTCTCTATCTGCAACACCCCATCATCTCCAATAGAAACCTCCTTGGCATTGCCGTGTTGCACTGTGTCCTTAAGGACAAGCAAATGGGGGTCATCATACTGACGCTCTCTATTGCACTCATATAAAGAAGACAGAGAAACCACGCAAGCAAGAACCCGGCTAGGCTCCGAAACATCCAATCTCACAAACGGATTGGCCAAGGCCTAAACATCTATTGCTAGTGGCCTCTCTACTGCCGGTAGATATGCTAAACTGTCCAAGCTCTCTGCCTTTCGACTCAACGCATCAGCCACCACATTGAGCGTCCTGGGATGATATAGAATAGTGATATCATAGTCTTTAAGCAACTCTAACCATCTCCGCTGCCGTAGGTTAAGATCTTTCTATTTGAACAAATGCTGGAGACTCTGGTGGTCGGTATAGACCTCATATAGAACACCATACAAATAGTGCCTCCAATTCTTCAATGCATGAACAATAGCTGCCAATTCTATGTCGTGCACTGGATAATTCTTCTTATGAACCTTCAGCTGCTGAGACGCATAGTCAATCACCCTACTGTCTTACATCAATATAGTGCCAAGACTAATACGTGATACGTTACAATACGCAATGTAAGACCCCGAACCCACAGGCAACACCACCACTAGGGCAGTAGTCAAAGCAGTCTTAAGCTTTTGAAAGCTCGCCTCACACTCCCCTGACCATCTGAAAGGATCACTCTTCTGGGTCAATCTAGTCAAAGGTGCAATAATGGATGAGAAACCCTCCATGAAACAGCGATAATATCCGTCCAAACCAAGGAAACTCCGAATCTCAGTAGCTGAAGACGGTCTGGGGCAACTCTGAACTACCTCAATCTTCTTCGGATCTACCTTGATCCCCTCACTAGACACCACATGACCCAAAAACGCCACTGAAGCAGGCTAGAATTCACAATTGGAGAATTTTGCATATAACTTCTTATCCCTCAAGGTCTAGAGCACGATTCTCAAATGCTGCTAGAATAAACCAAGATGTCATCAATAAACACAATGACAAATGAGTCAAGATATGACTGGAATACACAGTTCATCCGGTGCATGAATGTTGCTGGGGCGTTGGTTAGCCCAAATGACATCACGAGGAACTCATAGTGACTATACCGAGTCCTGAAGGCAGTCTTCGGAATATCTGAATCTCGAATCTTCAACTGATGATACCCTAACCTCAAATCAATCTTCGAGAACACTCTTGCACCCTAAAGCTGGTCAAATAAGTCATCAATGCGCAGTAATGGGTACCTATTCTTCACCGTAATCTTGTTCAACTGCCTACAATAAATACACATCCGCATCGAGCCATCCTTCTTCATTAATAATAGAACCAGAGCACCCCAAGGTGACACACAAGGCCGGATGAAACCCTTATCAAGCAACTCTTGAAGTTTTTTCTTTAACTCCTTCAACTCCACTGGTGCCATACAATATGGTGGAATAGAAATGGGCTGAATGCCCGGCACCAAGTCAATACCATAATCGATATTTCTATCGGGCGGCACTAGTAACACATCTAGGAAATATCTCACTGCCGGAACTGATTCAACGGTAGGAGCATCAACACTGACATCTCTCACAAAGGCTAGATATGCTTCACACCCCTTCTCAACCATCTGCTGTGTCATAAGGAGGGACACAACCCTACTAGGAATATAATTCAATGTACCCCTCCACTCCAACCATGGAAAACCTAGCATAGCCAATGTCACAGTCTTGGCGTGACAATCTAGAATAGCGTGATAAGGAGACAACCAGTCCATGCCCAAGATCACATCAAAGTCTACCATATTTAGTGACAATAGATCAATTCTGGTCTTAAAACAACCAATAACAACTAAACATGATCGATAAACATGGTCCACAACAATAGAATCTCCCACAAGCGTGGACACATATACAGGAGAATTCATAGAATCGACATATATCCAAATACAGAGCAAAGTAAGATGACACATATAAATAAATGGATCCCAGATCAAATAAGACTGATGCATCCCTATGAAAAATCGAAGCCATACCTGTGATGACAACATCAGATGCAACTTCCTCCATCCTAGCAGGAAAAACATAGAAATGAGCTTGGTCTCCCCCTAAAGGGTGACCTCTACCTGCTTGACCTCCGTCCGTAGCTGGTGAGGCAGGTGGAGCGGCAACCAGAGTAGCAACCATGGCCTGCAAAGCCTATGGACCCTGTGGAATCCGTGGAGCCTATGTAGTCTATAGAGGTGCACCCCTCCTAAGTCTGGGACAGCCCCTCATCATGTGTCTGGTATTGCCACACTCAAAACAAGCTCTCGATAGGCATGGCTGCTGAAACTGACTATGGCCTGGTTGGTTGGACTGACCACTACAAGCAGGAGGTGCATTAGAAAGTGGCTGTACATAGTGGGGAACCTGGGGCCTAGAAATAACCGGAGTGCTGCTAGTAGTTGGAAATGCTGAATGAACTGGCCACTCACATATCCCCTACTATGTCAGGCTGTAGCTGTAGCATGGCCATTACTAAATCCTCCAGTACCTCGAGGCTTTTTAGCCTCCAACTATCGAGCCATTTTGAATATAATATCATAGTTGAGCCCTCGATGAATCTTCAGAATCTCTGTGGACGTGGCTGCTAAAACTGACCCTGGCCTGGTCGGCTAGACTGACCGCTGAGGGCACCCTATGTAGGAGGTGCACTAGAAAGTGGCTAAGCAAAATGGACAGCCTGGGACCTCGGAATAGCAGGAGCACCGCTAGTAGTTGGAAGTGATAAATGAACCGGGTGTCTCATATAGCCTCTGCCATGACGGGCTGCAACTGGAGTGCGGGTCTATATCCTCCCATATCTCGTGGCCTCATAGCCTCCCTGTCCTCTCTCTCACAGCCCCGCACACCCTCCAAACTCCGCGCAATCTCTACCAGCTCTTGATATGGAGTATCCGTCTCCATTTATCATGACCCTAATTTTCTACCTTCGGATGTTGTGATGGCACCTAGCCTCTAAGACTAGTTAAGCCTAACATTCATTGATAGCTTAACAGAATCAACAACTAAGATATTAAGATAACTCGATAAAACTCAAAATAACTCCAATAAAAAACATCTGTAACAAAATTCCATAAACCGACGGAACTGAGTCATAAGCTCTACTAAGATAGTCTAAAACCTCTAATACAACACTATCTGAGTAAAAGGTAAACAACTGTAAAAGTAATGACTGAAGGTGATTCTGAGGCTTGCGAGCGCCAAACAGCTATACCTTGAAGTCTCCAGAATGTATAGCCAAATCACCGATGTCTAGCCCGAGATGAAGTACCTGGATCTGCACAAAAATGTGCAGAGGTGTAGTATGAGTACATTACAATGGTACCCAGTAAGTATCAAGCCTAACCTCGGTAGTATAGTGACGAGGCCAGGTGAAGACACCTACTAGGATAAGAAAAACTGAACAAGGTATAACATAAACGAATAATGGAAGACGAGGAAATAAATGACTATAAGGCAATTCAATAATGCTAACACGAAATTTAAAGCAATAAAGGCAATAGGAAGTGATCACATGAAATAATTACAAGTAATCAATACGGACTGTTGACACTCAATTTTGACCCTCCGTATTTAAAAATTAACTTCTGCAGGCTTCCTAGTCAAAAATGATAAAAATATAGTTTTTTTGCACGTTATTTAGCTCTTATGAAATTTATTGATAATTATACAAAATATGTGAATTTTTATTATTTTATTATAATTAGTTAAATACTATCATTTTCGTGCATTTGTTTTTAAATTTCAAACTACTTATTGATGATTGTCCCATTTTTCAAATATTAGGATAATCTGTCAATTTATTATCATTTAAAAAAAATAATTACTACGTCATCGTAGTAGTTGCATTTTTAAATAAATACCACAAGATTTTCTAACTAAATAATTATGTTTTAATTCATAGCACAACCTAGTAATTACAAGAAATCCAGTAGAATTTATTTCAAAGTATGGATTAGGTCTAGTCAAATTTAATATTCTGTCTATATCCGATGTGACAAGATATTGACATGACATTGACATGAAATTGATGTAACTTGATGTGACATGTCTTTTTTTTTGGGCTAAATATAAATTTTATTAATAGAAGCAAAATACAAAAGTGGAGGGGGACATGAAACTTACCTCCCAAGAGTGAATGAGTGTACACTTAGTCATCCTAAGGTGATAACTAATTGTACCTAAAAAGTAGTAAGGTGTTAGATCTATGGTGGTGTGACGATTGTCTATTTTGTATTGATAGACAATCGTATGTGCAAAAACAAAGTGAAATTTTCCTAGGTCAGCTATATAAAAAAGTACATATGTTCCTGCTTCTATTAGGTTGTTGAGGGATGTGATCCCTTGTATATACATCTAACATCCATTAATGGTTTCTAGAGTTCCTAAACGTGTGACAAAAAAGTGCGAGCTATCTTCAATTTTGCTTTGCCTTGGGGGAAAGGAAAGCCAAGTTGAAGATGGTTATCTGAGTCTGCCCTGTAGTTGGATGGCAGTGTTGTTTGTGTTGAGTTAGCAATATTCTGATTGCTGCTGTTGGTTCTGAGGTTGGGAGGGTAGCCTATGCGCTGGGTCTGGTGCTGTTGAGTGTATATTTGTATCTTGTGTCTTTTGTTAGGTTGTCTGTTTGGCTTGCTGCTGCTGTGGGAGCTGTTGTCTACTGTTGATTCCTACTACTTTACTTGGTAACCTATTGGTAGTGCTTCTATGACATGTAATTGCTGATGGCTTGGTATACTGCTGTTGTATTACTGTATGCTGTGTGATTTCAAGTGATGCATTGTGGGGGCAAAAGTCCATGAGGATTGCTATAGCTGCAAGAGATTGAGCACCAAGGGTGCTGATACCACACCTTGCAACTGCAGCAATGATTTGGACCACTTCAAACTGTTTACAGTATTGTAGGAGATACTGAGTTCAGTGGAGGAAATGGTGTTTGCGTTATTGCTACTTTGGAATTTAGTTTGCTGCTGATGGTATATCAATTGGTTTGATTTGTGTGCTGACTTTGCTACTTTATGACTCTGTGATCAGTTATGTTTGTTTCAGAATGCTGCTTTTGTTGCCTATCTGGTTGTTGTGCGTCTGCGTCCTGCAGTTGCTGCTGACTTTGGCTGTTTCTGTATAGCTGTGTGTTGTCTGGGTTCCAGTGGTGTATAGTGGCAGGGAAGATCCATGATGATTGCTATAATTGCAATAGATTGAACACTACCAGTGCTAATACCACACCTTGCAATTGCATCAATTATATGGACCATACCAATCTATTTGTAGTGGTGTGAAAGTTGTTGAGTTCAGTGGTGGCTTGCTGTTGCTGGTGTTGGTGTATTCTTTGAGTTTGTCTTATTTGCTACATTTGAGAGATGAGGTTGTTGTTGCGGAGTTTCTTCTGTTGCTGGCGGTGATTTTGCTGAGCTGAGCCTTTGTGTTCTTTTGGTTTGGGCTGACTTGTTGATTTGAAATGTTGATGGAGTTGCACAAATTAGTTGGTGTTCAGTCTAGATGCCATAGTAGCAATGGAAAGAGCATTATGAATGCTGCACATTGCTTCTTCAGTAGTAGACTGACCCCAAGAGTATATCATGGTGGATAGAAGTATGAGCTGTTGATGCTGCCTTATGTAGCTGCTGTATCTTTGATTCTTCTACTACTGTTGTGCTCCTACCCAAGAGTGTATCATGGTGACTAGAGGGATGAGTTGATGATGCTTCCTTATGTAGTTGCTGTATCTTTGAAAGAATTTCTTCTGCTGCTGTTATGTTCCTGCTGTGGCAGTGTGAGGTTGAGGGTGCTGGTAGGTAGTAGGGTGATCAAGTGATGTCTTCTTTGAGTTGAAGCTTAGTAGGTGGCTGACTGTGTATTGTGTCACTTGTATGGTTGCTCATATGTTTCCTGCAACAAGTAGCATATTGTTAGTGTAAAGCCACTGCTCCATTCTTTCATCACCACTGCTATTTTGCCCTCTACCAGGCTCCTTTCCCTTTTGCAGAGTTACTGCCTCTTGTTTCCTGCAACTCTTATTCTTAGATATGGGCATTGGCTCTTATCACTATTGATCAACCTTCTACTTTGTGTATCCAGCTCAGCAAAACAGTAGCATTCCGTAGGTCCAACATCAAGGGCATAGTTGGCCAAATGATCTGCCAGTTTGTTGCCTTCTATGAGTGTGTGTGTTACTGTTGCATTACATCTTGCCATCAGCTCTTTAATTCCTACAACTGTTTCATCAATGGACCATGGCACTCTTTATTCTCCCTTTATGCCTTTCAGTTGCATCATTGAATCAGTATGGAGATCTATGAGAAAGTGTTCATTATGGACACAGATTCTCAAGACCTTCAGTATTTCCTGTGCCTCAGCTTCTGTGTTTGTTCTTGAATTTCCTTGCAGTATGCATATTTGACATCTCCCTGTTCATCTCTCAGTACAAAACAAATTGAGCTTCTCCCTAGGTTACCTCTAGAGGCTCCATTTGTGTTGACTTTTAACCACCCTTGATTGGGGAATTCCCATAGCACCTTTGTGTACTTCAAAGTGGGAGTGTATTCCTCCATCATAGTGATTATATCTGGCCCTTTATGAGGGATGATTTGGATGCCTGGCTTTTTGACTTTGATGAGTAGTTGAAGGGTGGCAGTGATATGGTAAATAACTCTATTGACATTAACTGTATCCCCATATTTGTAACTGTTTCTTCTCTTCCAAAGCTCCCAAACAATTATTGATGGAAAAGCTTGCATTATAGGTTTCAATCTAGGTACTACCTCTGCAGTTCAACATTTAACCACAACCTGATGCGATGTGATTCCATTCATGTTAATTCCTGCATTACCAAGGAAGTGCCTCCACACTTTACTTGCAGCATATGATGTGAAAAATAAATGTTGTCTTGTTTCTTCTTGTGGCTCTGCACAACACCAACATTTAGATGCCATTTGATAGCCCAGTTTTCTAAAGAAATCATCAAATGGTAGCCTGTTTCTCCATACTTTCCACATGAAGAAAGCAATCTCGAAAGGTAGCCCTTTCACCCAGATGTTTCTGTAAGCATTAGAAGGATTTTGCTTCCTCTTCTGGTATTCCCAGGCTGATTTTACAGTGAAGTCACCTCTAGTTTCTAGCAGCTATGTAGGTTTATCAAGCACATCTGTAAGGGCTGGTGGTTTGATATTCTCCAATATGTGTATAGCAAGATCATCTGGCAGCAGTTCTCTGATCTTCTCCTCATTCCAGTGTCCATCCTGCACCACATCATATATGTTTTGTACTGTTTCATCACAGATAAAGTCAGGTGGGGTAACAAAATATAGAGCTCCCAATCCAGTCCAGATTTCAAACCAGAATAGGGAAGATCCCATCTTAGGTTTGGAGATGATTTGATGTTCTATGATGTTTCTGCATTCAATCATTTTTCTCCATATATGAGATCCACCTCTCCAAGGAACAATCATAGAATTAAGCTTTTTGTAGTATTTCTGACTCATAAAGGCACTCCATAGACTTGGCTTTATTCTGAAGTTCCACCGCAGTTTGCAAAACAATGTAGTAGACATGTCATGTAAGGATCTAAATCCTGCACCCCCTTCCTCACATGGTAAGCATAACGTGTTCCATGATGCCCAGTGTCTGCTTGGGTGTCCAACAAAGTTGCACTAGAATAATTGTGCAATTATCTTATGTAGCTTATTGATCACACAAGCAGGAGGATTTACTGCAGAAAGGAGATGTATGGGCATGCTCTGTAGCACATTTGTTATAAGCATTGCTCTTCCCCCTATGGACAGTAATTTTCCTTTCCAATCTTGAAGTTCGTCCATCACCTTTTGTACGAGACCTTTGTAGTAGTCCATCTTCCTTCTCTTGTAGAAGACTAGACATCCAAGGTATGTGAAAAGGAAGTCTTGCCTCAAGATTCCAGTGATTCTTTGAACCTTATTGACTATGTGTTCAGCAGTGGAATGATGCATATACACAGTAGATTTACTCTTGTTTATCAGTTGACCAGAGGCACTTTCATATGTTGTCAGCACCTCCATTATAAGCTGTAGTGAGGTAGCATCTGATGAGGAGAAGATGATGGTATCACCAACATAGGCTAGGTGGTTTATCCTGAGACTTCACTTGGGCAATCCAAATCCACAAAAGTATAGATTGGAGTGCAAAGCATTCAATCCTCTGGACATTGCCTCTGCTACCAGAATGAGCAGAGCAGGTGACAGAGGGTCACCTTGCTTCATCCCTCTTGTGGACTTAAAGACGCCATGTGGCTGTCCATTTAGCAATACAGAGTACCAATTATTTGATACAATCTCATACACCAAGCATATAAACCTTTCTTCAAATCCCATCTTCCTCAGAACTTTTGTAAAAAATAACCATGATAGTCTAATATATGCTTTTGTCATATCCAGTTTGATTACAACATTTGGCCTTGCTTTGGTCCTTAGTCCAATGTCTGTTATTATCTCTTGTGTCAAGAGGACATTCTCCACTATGCTTCTGTCTTTTACAAAACCAGATTGTTCCTCAGAAATTAGGTTTGGCAGGATGTTTACCATTCTGTCGTGAATGACTCTGGAAAAGATTTTGTTGATAAAATTACTGAGGCTTATTGGTCTCATATATGAAAAGGTGCTCACTTCCTTCCATTTTGGTAGAAGAACCTAGTTTGTGTGTGTCACAAACTTGGGGAGAGTATGTCCATTGAAATTTCTTTGACCATATCCACTATATCATTTTCAATTATGTCCCAACATGATAGGTAAAAGCTTCTAGTGAAACCATCTGGTCCTCCAGCACTTTCTGCACTGAGTCCAAAGACTGCTTCTTTGATTTCCTCCTTTGTTGGTTGCTGCATTAGTTGACTGTTATCTGTGCTATCCACCATTGTAGGAACATGCTCTAGGATTCTACATGTTGTAGGAATTGTATCCTCATGGAATTGTGCTTTGAAAAACCTGACTGCTTCCTCTGCCATTTCATCATTATCCTCCAGCCATGTGCCTAGACTGTTTTGTATTCTTTTTAGCTGCAATCTCTTTCTTCTGCCATTTACTTATGCATGAAAGAACTTTGTGTTCCTATCACCATCTTTGAACCATGTCATGCAAGATTTTTGCTTCCAGAATTCTTCTTCTAAAGCCAAAAATTTGATTAATTCAGCCTGTACCTTTTGCACTCTTTCTCTATTCTGGATAGTAGGGTGTAGTTCAAACTAAGCTTCATGTACTTTGACCACTTCTTTCAAACTTGCTATTTTCTGAAAAATATCTCCATATGTTGCTCTGCTCCATGTTGATAAGGCTCTTTTCAACTTCTTCAGTTTTTAATTGAATAGGATGAAAGGATCTCCTACAAAATCTGCCTTCTAGTGTTCTTTGACTACATCTTTGAAAGAGTGATTCTTTGTACAGAAGTTGAGAAATCTGAAAGCCTTCTTTAGAGGTGCAGTGTCCTGTTACAAGTTAGTAACATAGGACAGTGATCTGAGCCTATTTTTGGCAAATGAGTAATCTCCATTTGTGGCAGCCACTGTTGAAATTCCCAGTTAGCTAGGCATTTGTCCAGCCTTTTGAATATGCAGTCCTCCTAGCTCTCCCATTCCACCCTGTGTATATGCTTCCTTTAAAGCCAAGTTCAGAGAGATTACATGAGTTGACGCAGTGTCTGAAGTCTACAACTTCATTTAGAGACACTGGGATTCCACCAAACTTTTCTTCTTTATCCCATATCACATTGAAGTCACCTCCAACCAGCCAAGGCACTGTCATATATCTGGCAAGATTGTACAAACTATCCCACAGCTCAATTCTTTCAATAGCATTACATTTTGCATACACAAAAGTTATAATGAAGAGAGTTTGAGAATCTACGTTTGCCAGCTCCATAGTTCGTTGTTTCTCCATGTCATTTATTATGTCTACTTCATGATCATAATCTACAAACACCCATATCTTGTTTGACACATTGGCATAGCTTTTAGGCATTCCAATCCTCCTTCTATATCTCTCCAGTTTTTTGGCTTTCTGCATAGGCTCCATAATTCCAATGAATTGAAAATGGTACTGTCTGTGCATATTGATAAGCCTCTCAAAGGCTTTCTTTGTGTTGACTGATGTTATATTCCAGATGAGCCCATTCATGATTGATTGTGGGATTTAGATAGGATCCTTCTGGTTTGGACCCCTGATGCTACACTTTGAATGTCTTTGCCCTGTTTTTTCTTGCCTCTTTTAGCTGATTTCCCTGCATCCATCAATTTAGGTGAAAGGTATGCTTGTCTTGCCACATTGTTGAGATTTTGTGATGTGGATTCTTCATCAAGGTCTCTTCCTATTTCTATTGTGTGCTCCTCCTTTTCAATAGTACCTTATGCACTGCCAATTGTGATTCAGAAACTACTTGGATTATCTCTGTGTTCTTTGTCTAGCGAATCATCTGGTATTTGCTTGTAGTATCTTCATGAGAGCAACCAGCTATTCCCATATTGATCTATGCTTTAACTTCACCAGTTGGAGTGGTCTGTATCCAGTGAATTTTGTACTCTTATTCAGCCTATCTGCAGATTGATTATGAGCTTCAATTTCTCCAGCATTTTGAACAACAACTGCTTTAAGCTTAGGTGTTGTTAGTATGTTGGGCAGCATTACTTCTAATGTTGTGCTCTCCTTGTTAGCTCTTGTAGCATCCTTGTCAATATTCTTGTTTTGAGTATCTACCATTGTGTCTTGTTGTTTTGCCTTACCATTTACACCTTGTACATCATGTTCCTCTTCTTTATCTGTTGAATCCTCATCACTGCCTATACCATCTGGTACTTCTTTTTCTTCTGAACCTTTCTCCACTTGTTCACTCCATAGCTTGCCATCACTGAGTTGAATTCTTTCAGCCTCATTTACAATTCTGTCTGGTATGATGATATTGGTTGATTGTGGGGGGATCTCCTGACATGATTGATTTGTTGTGATATTGTCTATAAATGTTCTGTGGATCCAGTGACCTGTTGGTTCTTTAGTCTCAGCAGCTGCTGCTCTATCTCCACTTTTATTTCCTTCTGCTTGTTTCTTTGGAAAATGTGGTGGCTTGCTACTACCTGGTGTTGAAGCTATCTTTACTGCCATTGAACCATGTGTACTCTTTCCCACTTCTTCTTCAATTAAGATCAATTGTTTGTCTTCATTATCTCTGTTTTTCTCCATTTCTAAGATAGCAAACTTGTTGGTTGTCTGGACTTTTTGGGCAGCTATATTAGCTGTCATTACCTCTATTCTACCTTTGGACTGCTCTCCTATTTGATTGCCTTTGCTTTGTACTCTATTAACTTCCTTCCATTGTAGACCAATATTGCCAACGACCTTACCACTCGATAGAATCATCAAAGGTGCTGCTTCTTTTCCTTTGTCCTTAACTTTTTGCTTCTCAACAGAGCTTTCATTCAGCAGTTCTATATATAGTTTCCAACATTCTAGCATGTCGTGGCCTTGCATTTTGCATTGTTTGCAGTACTTAGGGATAAAATCATACTGGATTTTAGTCCACCCTGTTCTCACTTCTCTAGTAGCCTTATTTTCAATATCCATTCGTACTTTCTTTGGCAATTTAGCTTGAATATCAACTAGCACCTTTACTCTAGCACAACTAGGCCTTGTCTTGTTTATAGTTGCCATATCAAGGTGAAGTGGCTTTCCAACAACAAATGCAAGCGAGAACATACATTCCTTTACAAAGTATGTGGGCAACAAACTAGGAAATAAAATCCACGCCATTGCTTTTGAAGTTTCTTCTCCTTCCTTGAACTTAGCATCATAGATTAGTGTCCTCATCTAGTATTCATATTCATTTTTTGCTTTCAACTAGTATACTGCTTTGGATGTAAAATTGATATAATCTTGCCATAGCGTCAATCGAATAAGTACATGCCTATCTCTGAGCAATCCAATATTGCAATCACCCTTAATTCCACACTGTGCAGGAATTAATCGACGAAGCTCTTGAATATCGGGCCAACCATAAGAAAACTTACCAATGACAGCATGTTGAAGGCCTTCAATTAAATTCATTCGATCAACTTCTGACTCTATAAATTTGACAAAAGGTTGTCCTTGTAGAAAGGTAGCTCTTTTGAACGGGATAGGTTCGATTGGAGCAGTCGATCTAAGGTTCGCAACAGAGGTGGAGTTCAAGGTTGAAGGTTTGAGGAGATAACTGTAGTCGAGGGTCTGTGAGTTGGTGGGAGTTGTTGCGGAAAGTTGGGAGATGGAGCGGGGAGGGTCGCCAGCCGGAGTGGCACCGGCCGGCATTGCCATGCTTGCTCAAACGAGCTTCTCGATGAGGATGCCCTCGTCAACTCTTGTCACCAGACCTTCTCTTTCTATCTCTTTGGAAAATAAAATCGGTTAGGCCTTAGCTATATGACATGTCTTCCTTTTATTATTGATCACATATTTTTCTTTTGTATTTTACTTTTTTTTTTTAATTCAAACTTGGTCACCAAGTTTTCTACCTCAGTCCATATATTATATTTTTACCTACAATACATTACACCATACACCACCCATCAAATTTTTAATAAGGAAACCCTAATATATTTTGTCATTCTCTATTCTCTCATATTAAAGAGAACACAACCTCTCAATTCCATCTCCTCTTCCTCTCTCACCGATGGCAGCGATTCGCCGGAATCCGGCCAAAATGGAACCACCAAATCGCTCCTCAACCAAACGTCGTGTCCCCGTTACTCATCCCTTCACGTCTCTTCTTGTCTTGTTCTTTATAGATCCAAGGCTATGGTGAAGCTTCAACATGTTTGGATATGGTCTTAAAAGAGCACTATTTTGGCGACTCTTTTGGGCTCTTATGATGGCCACCATTGATATCCTTTCTCATGTTTTTTTTGTTACTATTGTACTCCGCTAAATCTGGTCGGATATGAAATTTTGCCGGTGATATTTACTTGCAAAATGATAACTGGATCCCTAGTCGAGAAACATTTCCGACCATCATTGGCGACTCCTCTAGGTTTGTGCCACTAAAAGAGGTCTCCGGCAGCAAGCTTTAAGCTCTGTTACCAGACCCTTCAGCCCCGTTTATTTCCTTGACAATTTTTGCTTGTTGTTGTGCTGAGTAGCTCAGCCGAATCTTATCACCGGCAAGCCACCACTTTGCAAGCAATTGTGTTTGCCTTTATTTGCCAATTTAGGCCATTTTCCATTGATACTCTGTGACCGTATTGTTTATTGCTGCTATTGTTTGTTGGTTATTGATTAAACTTTCATCTTTCTAATCTTTATGGGCCACTATTGAGTAGAACTCCATATTACTCTCAAAGAGATTGGTTTGTTGCTTGCAGCTAGTGACATTATAAGTCCTTGTTGTCTTTCCTTAAGACTGCATGTTAGTGGGGATTTTTTATCTTCATTATTGTTGACATCTTCCTATTTATTTTGTTGCTATGGCCATCTTTGACTCCGAAATTTATATCAACTCCGTATTTGGTTGATTTTAGCTTAGACAATGTTATCACTACTTTTCTGTGTGGATTTGGTGGAGTGATAGAATATTTTGACACTCGTTTTGCTAGTTTTTGTGTTAATTGGATGTTACTGATTATTGAAAAAGTGCTTCACGAAACAACTAAGACTGATGAGAATTTTTTTTATTTGAGGCCACGACGTGTCACGACCCAAATTTCACTGTAGGTCGTGATGGCACCCAACGTCGATGTTAAGCAAGCCAACACTTAATTAATTATTTTATTATTTTTAAAATCATGAATCTTATTTAGATAGAGAGGTCAGTACATTAAAATGAATCGTAGTTACATACAGTTCAAATAAAAAAGTAAGTAAAAGTGTATCAATGCAAAACAATCCATAAAAAAATTCTTGAACACCCCCTAAACCCGGTGTCACAAATGCATGAGCAACTACTTGAAGATACAATAACAATACAACATCTGTCTGGAATACAAGTTAGACAGGAAAATGTAATTAATTATGATGGAGAATATGTATGCTACGGATCGTAACATGGGATGCATCTCACCGTAAAGTCCCTGCAATAGCCGCGCCTTTGCGCCCAAAAGACCACCAGAAATATATACCTGTACAATAAGTGCAGAAGTGTAGCATGAGTATGTAAATCAACGTGTACCCAGTAAGTATCTCGCCTAACCCCGGAGAAGTAGTGACCAGGGGTCGACATCGACACTTACTAGTGGTCCAATAAATCAAATACAGTAGAAAGTAAGCAAGTATGAGGCATGGTAAACAAACTGTGTAAACAAATAGGTGCATGGTAAGATCCTCCTCTAAACAGTAAACCACAAACTCTCAATTTTCGGCTATCTCCTCAACCAAAGTATATGTAAAATAGTCCCCACCAGATAGATCGCCACAACTCAACCAAGAAAACTCATGGATAGGCTGGCTTCTTGTTAACTATTACGCATAATTCTGCCGAGGCGAACAACCCGATCCCATAAGAGTGTTTCATGAAGTTGCTGAGGCAAACGACCTGATCCCATATGAATATGATACTGCCGAGGCGAACGGCCTGATCCCATAAGCATGTAGTACATAATCCTGCTGAGGCGAACGACCCGATTCCTTTAGAATAAGAAGCTTTAACGGGTCCTTGACCCCATTCACGAATATACATGGGAGTTATGAAATTTAAGGAAGCTTTTCGATGAAAACGTACGACGCATAAGAAATTCGTAAGGGAAGCACAATTATTTCATGGCTAATCAAGTAGCTCATCCAATCTCTACAATAGCGAGTCTATCACTCTACACAAGCCTAGTCTCAGGTCATAACGCGAACCTAAGTCTACCTGGACGTAATCAGGAATCCTAGCATACGTACGGACACTCATCACCTCATACATGTGCAACTCCAACAAGTTGTAGCTCATAATAGATATAACACCTACGTGGTAAATTCCCCCTTACAAGGTCAGACAGGAGACTTACCTCGCTCTGAAGTTCCATAACTGGCTCCAACGTCTCTCTAACACCTCAAACCAAATGCACATCGAACCGAAACTAGTCAAACAATCATGAAAACTAATAAAATTATGCTCAAACATCATAATTAATTAAATTATAACAATTCCCAACTCCGCTTGAAAAGTCAACAAAGTCAACTCTTGGCCCCACATGCTCGAATTCTGAAAATTTTCGAAGATAAACATTATCCACAAAACCACGACTCAAATATATATATATTATTCCTAATTCCATTTCTAAAATCATGGTCAGAATCCAAAATTGTCAATTCTTGGTTTTTCTCTTAAAATCCCAGCAATTTCCATAATTATTCATGTATAAATCTGTATATAACTCCTGTATTTAACTTGTAATAAGTGAAAATCACTTACCTCGCATTTCTTGATGAAAAACTTCCCAAATTAGCTCCCCAAATTCGGTCATCCAAGTGAAAAATGAGAGAAATGAGAGCAATGTCTCGATTTAAAATAACCCCTCTGCACAGCTATATTTCGCACCTGCAGCCACACAATCGCACCTGCGATTCCGCACCTACGAAAAAATCCATCGTAGGTGCGGTTCCATCTAAGCCCAAGCAAATTCGCTTCTGCAGACCAATTCCGCTCTTGCAGGACTGCTTCTGTGGTCCAAACCTCGCTCCTACGCACTCCCACATACGGAGCCCTTCCGCTTGCGACTCCAGCCTGTCCAGTCCATTTCAGCTTCTGCGGAATATTCTTTTCATCTGAGAGCTCGCAGATGCGGAAATTTCCTCGCATCTGCGCCCGTTCCTAGCTCTAGGTGTAACAACCTATATCCACATGTGTTAGTTCATGCCATATGTTATTTAAGAAATATCCAAGAAGTAATTATCTTTGAGACGATAAGAATTTAATCCTATTGGTCTTAAGTGATATAAGGGTGTACAAGGGTGATTAACAAGTATTAGCAGTTAAACGCATCAAGGATGTTGTAACTCATATTTTCGGGTAAACCAAGAGGTGCTTAATACACTCAAGAGGTCTTTTTTAAAGGTTTTTGAATCATATAATATCCATATCATAAGTCTTGAAGTCAAACGAGTTATGAAACAAAAGTCGACAAAAGTTATCGCAACTTAGGTTCATAATTTTACTTAAACATTAGGTCAAATATTTCTAAGCTTTTCTCCCAATTTACAAGGAATTACGGGGTGATCTACCTACCAAATTAAATATATATTAGTCTAGTTTCCAACGCATTAAATCGTTTGTCAATATGATCTTGGAGTATAGAGATAATTGTATTTCCGCAGACCTGCACAGATTGGTACTTGCCAAAATTAGAGGACAAAATTAAAAGTCCCAAAGTTGGCCAAGAGAGGAATTTTAAGGGGTTATAAACTCAGTTATTTCACCCTTATTTCAGGCCTTCAAAACCAAATTGAACCCCTGCAACCCCTCCCCAAAAATCCCACACAAACCCTAATCGATTTTCCCTCTCTTTCAAGTTCTAATTGGGGGTGAAACCTAGAGTTTGAAGAACCAAGGAGAGGGCTGAGTTATCCAACAAGTAAGGTAAGTTTACTGCTCTGTTTCATACATTTTTATCCTGTGAATTCATGGTAATTCGTTCTATACATGTAAGAACTCACGGGACGGTGATCGGAAGCCGTGAGTTTGAGTTATTCACTTGTAGCGGACCGTTTTGTGGACTGTTTTGTGTTGCTGTAGGGCTACGAGTTTTACTACTGTTTTGTGGAGTTTTGGAGGAATAAGGGTGTGGAGAAAAACCATATATATTTAGGGTTGTGGGCTGGTAGTTCTTCGTAATATTTCCGGGTCGTTTGACACGACTACGGTGACCATCGTATGTATGAAGTAATTAGCCTGTGCGTGGACTGTTTTGGGAGGCTCAATATGATTACTATTGATGTTTTTTGGGCTTTTTGGTGATTGTTTTGACTTGTGTAAGTCATATATAAAGGGGAGGTGCTGTCCGTTTCATCGTAAAATAGGTTGTAGTCGATACATAATAGTTATGACGCTTAAATGATAACGATAGTATCGTTTCTCTTATTAGACTAAGGAGTTGTGATAGTTGCATAGCTTGAGATTGGTGCAGTATATACAAGGTAATTGAGACTATCCCTTTCCTTCTTTTGTACGACTCCGATGGTACATGATGTAATGAACGAGCTTCCAAAGAAACTCTACTCTTAGAAGCTAGCAGTACTTATATTGTTTCCCCTCTTATGGAACGATTGACGTTGATGTTGCTTCTCTTGTTCTTATGTTATCAATGTTGTTGGTACTTCCTGATTCTTATAAGGTTCATGGTGAGGAGTAGTCCTAATAACGTGTACAGAGGGTACCAACCTTACGTCACTCCAAAGGCTTAGAACGTATTTTCATGAGTCGAGCATGCATTATATATATGTATCTATATTACTCTACCGAGCCGCGCTATAGTCAGCCGGGTACGGCACCTATTGTGCAACCACTGATCAGTTGGGTTTTACCGAGCTCCACGTGGCGGGGTACGATTCTACCGAGCCTTATGATGGCCGGGTACATTTTTACCGAGCCTATTATGGCCAGGTATGATATGATGATGTTGATTCCCACAGAGGCGTATGTTTTAAAATTTTATGTATATATACATATGTATCATGCATTTCATGTCAGTAGCCCTTAGAGGTACCCAGATGTTACAGGTTGTATATTCTCTATTCCTGCTTACATTACTGTTCGTACTTATGGTTCCCTTCCTTACATACTCAGTACTTTATTCGTACTGACGTCCTTTTATTTGTGGATGCTGCATGTCATGCTGTAGGTCCTGATAGACAGGCAGGTGCAGCTCCCCCACCACAGTAGGCTGTCCAGTTAAGCGGTGATGGACGAGATCCCTTCTCCGGACTTGTCGTGGTCTGGGTATGCATTTTTATTATAGACATTATGGGTATGTCGGGACCCTGTTGCGGCTATGTTGCAGTACTTATGTTCCTTTAGAGGCTCATAGACAGGTGTCGACTCATGTATAGTTTGGTATGCCTTGTTGGCTGGTTTTTGTTGTATAGTCTTTCATGGTAGCATGGTAGCTCGTACCTTATATGTAGTATCTTGATTGTCTGGTCATCCCATGTTATGTATGTTCATGCCATCATATTTTATTGTTGGTTGTCCATGATTCACGTCTACCATTTATATTAATCTCGTCAGCCCTAAAAGATAATAAAGAAGGATAGATAAAATGTACGTTGGTACTCGGCGAGTATGGTCGGGTGCTAGTCATGGCCCTCCAGTTTGGGTCGTGAAATAACCACAACTTCTTGGCCTCTCTGTCATAGATAATTTGTATGCCAAGAATTTTCTTTGTTGGTCCTAAGTTTTTCATCACAAAAGATTTGTTCAAATATTCCTTCAACTTCTGAATCCTACAAATGTTATGACCAACAACAAGCATGTCATCAATATAATAAATTCAATATCACAAAACATTTACACAAAAAAAAAAGGTCCATAGAAGTCTTCTTGAAATCCTATTCACTCATAAAGATCCAAACTTCTTGTACCATTTCTCGAGAGCTTGTTTCAAACCATACAAGCTCTTCTCCAACTTGCAAATGTAATTTTTTTTCCTTCGGCTTCAAAACCTTCCGGTTGCTCCATATAAATTTTATTATCTAAGTCACCATGAAGAAAAGCAGTTTTAACATCTATTTTCTCAATCACTAAATCTAGACTTGTAGCTAATCCTAGAACCACAAGAATAAATGGAATCTTCATAACTGAAGATAATACAATGATAACAATAGTAACGATAATATACCTAGTGTAATCCCACAAGTGAGGTATGTGGAGTGTAGAGTGTACACAATCTTACCACTACCTTGTGAAGGTAGAGAAGTTGTTTTCGATAGACTCTCGGCTTAAGAAAACATAACTGTTGAGAATATCTCATCAAAATTAACTCTCTTTCTGGTCAAAGCCTTTGATAACTACTTTAGCTTTGTACAGTAGAACTGAGTTGTCATCTTCATATTTCACCCTAATAATTCACTTATATTTAATGCTTTTCTGACTTTAGGTAGCTTAACTAAATCAAAAGTATGATTATCATGCAAAATATTTATCTCATTCTTCATAGCATCAAACAATTTTTTTTAATTGTCCATGGACTCTTCAAAACATTCAGGTTTTTCACCATTAGTCAAAAGTACATAATCTGTAGGAGGTTAACGATGTGAATGTATTTTCTCTCTATTAGATCATATGAGAAAACTCTCTAGAACATTAATAAAGTTGGTTGCTCGACAACCGCATTATCATGAACTGAACATTAATAACATCATGCTAGTCATCCTGAACATGATCACCATCTTCATTATAACCTTAACTATCATTCGATTAAATATTTTCTTCAAGTGCAATAATTACAGGAACTTGATCAACATAAACTAAGCTTTCATTGCTTTGCGAATCAACCTTCTAAATTTTGTCAAAATCTTTAATTTTCTAGTATTCAATGAAACACAACATTACGACTGCTAACAAGTTTCTTATCAACTGGATTATAAAAATGATAGCTAAATTTATCTTGGTCATAAATAATAAAGACACACTTCCTAGTTTTAACATCTAAATTTGGCCTCTTATCAATAGAAACATGCACAAAGGCATTACACTCAAAGAATATCAAGTGATCATAAGAAACATACTTACCAAACAAAGCTCTATCATCGATATCATTATCCAAATGCAATAGTAGGAGAGAAACTAATAACATAAAAAACAGTATTATATCACCCCGTAATTCATTGTCAATTGGGAGAAAAGTTTAGAAACATTTGACCTAATGTTTAAGTAAAATTATGAACCTAAGTTGCGACAACTTTTGTCGACTTTTATTTCATAACTCGTTTGACTTCAAGACTTATGATACGGATATTATATGATTCAAATACCTTAAAAAAAACCTCTTGAGTGTATTAAGCACCTCTAGGTTTACCCCAAAATATGAGTTACAACATCCTTGATTCGTTTAATTCCTAATACTTGTTAATCACCCTTGTACACCCTTATATCCCTTAAGACCAATAGGATTAACTTCTTATCATCTCAAAGATAATTACTTCTTGGATTTATGTTAAATAACATATGACATGAACTAACACGTGTGGATATGGGTTGTAACACCCTCCCCCCCCCCCCCNGCCCCCCACCACAGTAGGCTGTCTAGTTCAGCGGTGATTGGTGATATCCCTTCTCTATACTTGTCGTGGTCTGGGTATGCATTTTTGTTATAGACATTAGGGGTATGTCGGGACCCTGTTCCGGCTATGTTGCAGTACTTATGTTCCTTTAGAGGCTCATAGACAAGTGTCGACTCATGTATAGTTTGGTATGCCTTGTTGGCTGGTTTTTGTTGTATAGTCTTTCATGGTAGCGTGGTAGCTCGTACCTTATATATAGTTTCTTGATTTTCTGGTCATCCCATGTTATGTATGTTCATGCCATCATATTTTATTGTTGGTCGTCCATGATCCATGTCTACCATTTATATTGATCTCGTTAGCCCTAAAAGATAATAAAGAAGGTTAGATAAAATGTACGTTGGTGCTCGGCAAGTATGGTCGGGTGCTAGTCATGGTCCTCCAGTTTGGGTCGTGACAAACTTGGTATCAGGGGCAGTCTGTCCTAGGGATTATCTATGAGCCGTTTCTAGTAGAGTCTTGATTATGGATGTGTAGCGCGCCACATTTATAACCAGGAGGCTACATGACATCTAGGATTGTTACCTTCTTCCTAAATCTAGATCGTGCATAGAGTTGAGTCGTAAGTGTTCGTCTCTAATATTCACCTTGTTTTCTTTCGGCGATGCCTTCGACTAGGAAGAAAACAATTAGTAAACAATTAGTAGCGAGATGCCGTCTCATACCTCATCTACTCCTTCTCCTCCAGAGGATATTAGGAGGCACCCAGCACCTCCAGTTCCTCCATCCGGCACTACAGACCAGGATATGCGGAGTGCTTTGCAGTTATTAACTAGCTTGGTAGCTGCTCAGGCTCAAAGGCAGAATACAGGTGCTGCTGATAAACCAGTTAGTACGAGAGTTCGTGATTTTATTAATTTAGACCCTCCAGTGTTTACCGGATCAGACCCCAAGGAGGACGCGCAGACTTTTATTGACCAGGTTCATCGTACACTGCGGGTTATGCATGTTAGTGATACAGAGGCAGTAGAGTTAGCTTCTTATTGGCTACGGGATTCAGCGGTTCTCTGGTATGATAGTTGGGAGAGATCTAGGGGTTCGAACGCTCCTCCAGCTGTGTGGAAGGAATTTTCTGAGGCCTTTCTTCATCACTACTTGCCAGTTGAGATACGACGAGCTAGAGCTGATAAGTTCTTGAACCTTAGACAAGGTAATATGAGTGAGTGAGAGTACAGTATGCAGTTTGATTCTTTAGCAAGTTATGCTCCCCATATGGTTGCCAAGATGAGTGATAGGGTTCATTTGTTCGTGAACGGGTTGGGACCACACCTGATAAATGAGTGCACGACAGCCTCCTTGGTAGAGGGCATGGATATTTCCCGTATTCAGGCTTATGCCCAGACCCTAGAGGATCGTAAGCGCCAGCAGAGGGCAGATAGGGAGCAGGATAGGGGCCAGCATAAGAGAGCGAGATTTGCAAGGTATTCTGATGACTTAAGAGGCAGCGTCAAGCCCAGTCTTCGAGGAGTTCGGCGCCACCTGTAGCTATTGGTCCTCCGCAGTTTAAGAGACCTCGATATGATCAATTTACCTATTTTGGTCCAGGTCAGAGTTCGCGGGCATCAGGCTCGCAACATCACAGGGATACTAGTCAGACGAGATCCCCAACACCACGTTGTGATCAGTGCGGCAAGGCCCACTTTGATCTGTGCCGTCGAGGTTCTGATGCATGTTATTTTTATGGACAGCCTGGCCATATGATGCGGGATTGTCCTAACAGAGGAGGTGATGGTATGGCTCAGCCGACTGGATCTGTGAATGGTTCTTCCTCATCAGTTCGACCTCCAGCACGGGGTTTTCAGCAGTCGACAGGTCGTGGTAGAGGTAGAGTGCAGGTCCGAGTTCGAGTGGTGCTCAAAATCGAACCTATGCTCTAGTAGGTCGACAGGATCTCGAGTCGTCTCCAGATGTTGTTACAGGTATATTGTTTGTGTTTTCTTATGATGTATATGCGCTGATTGATCCGGGATCTACCTTATCATATCTTACACCCTTTGTGGCTAATAAGTTTGGCATTGAACCTGAATTGATAAGTAAACCCCTTGCAGTATCTACTCCAATAGAAGATTCTGTGATTGCTAGAAGGGTATATAGAGGTTGCATTGTGACGATTTGTAGTCGTCAAACCTCGACATATTAATGTGAGTTAGAAATGGTTGGTTTCGATGTGATAATGGGAATGGACCGGTTGGCCTCATGCTATGCAAATGTTGACTGTCGTACGAAGATGGTTAGGTTTCAATTTCCTGGTGAACCTATCATTGAATGGAAGGGGAACATTGCTACACCGAAAGGTAGGTTTATTTCCTATCTTAAGGCAAGGAAAATGATCTCAAAAGGTTATATTTATCATCCTGTTAGCGTTAGGGATGCGAAGGTGAAGCTGCCTACTCTACAATCAATCCCCGTGGTCAATGAATTTCCAGATGTTTTCCTAGATGAACTCTCGGGCCTTCCTCCTGAAAGGGAGATTGAGTTTAGCATTGATGTGTTGCCTGACACTCAACCGATCTCTATCCCTCCATATAGAATGGCCCCGGTAGAGTTGTGAGAGTTGAAGGCGTAGTTGACGGACTTGCTGGATAAGGGCTTCATTAGGCCTAGCACTTCACCTTCGGGTGCGCCAGTCCTATTCGTGTAGAAGAAAGATGGGTTGTTACGGATGTGTATCGACTATCGACAGATGAATAAGTTTACTATAAAGAACAAGTAGCCGCTTCCAAGAATTGACGACCTTTTTGACCAACTCCAGGGTGCCAAGTATTTCTCCAAGATTGACTTACGTTCAGGGTATCATCAGGTGAGGGTTAAGGAGAAGGATATTCCAAAGACGGCCTTCCGGACAAGATATGGGCACTTCGAGTTCTTGGTGATGTCGTTCGGGCTAACAAATGCGCCAGCAACTTTTATGGATCTCATGAATACTGTATTCAGGCCCTATCTTGATGTGTTCGTGATTGTATTCATTGATGACATTCTGTTGTATTCCCGTTCGGAGGCGGATCATGCGGGCCACTTGCAGATAGTATTACAGACGCTTCAGGATCATAAGTTATATGCTAATCTCTCCAAATGTGAATTCTGGCTGAACTCAGTAGCATTCCTTGGCCATGTGATATCTGACGAGGGTATTAGTGTCGACACTCAGAAGATCGATGCAGTAAAGAATTGGCCGAGACCTACAACACCATCAGAAGTCCGCAGCTTCCTGGGTCTAGCAGGATATTATAGGCGGTTTGTAGAAGGGTTTTCCTCTATATCAGCACCATTGACTAAGTTAACACAGAAAGCAACCAAGTTCCAATGGTCTGACGCTTGTGAACGTAGTTTTTAGGAGCTGAAGAATCGATTGACATCTGCCCCAGTGCTCACTCTTCCCGAAGGAACAGAAGGTTATGTGGTATATTGTGATGCCTCAGGTATAGGTTTGGGGTGTGTATTGATGCAGCGTGGGAAGGTGATTGCTTATGCATCAAGACAATTGAAGAAGCATGAAAAGAATTATCCAAGCCATGATTTGGAATTGGCTGCAATAATATATGCATTGACGATATGGCGGCACTACTTATACGGCGTCCATGTTGACATCTACACAGATCACAAGAGTTTACAATACATCTTCAATCAGAAGGAGTTGAACTTGAGGCAGCGTAGGTGGCTCGAATTACTGAAAGACTACGACGTCGAGATATTGTATCATCCCGGTAAAGCTAATGTTGTGGAAGACACTCTCAGCCATAAGTCAATGGGAAGCTTAGTACACATTGAAGCAGGTAGATGGGGGTTGACTAAAGAGCTTCATCAGCTAGCCAATATGAGAATCAAATTATTATACTCTGATGACGGAGGTGTTACTATACATAATACATCAGAATCATCTTTGGTAGCCGAGGCAAAAGCACGGCAATATGAAGATCCTATCTTAGTACGATTGAGAGAGAGCATTCAGCAGTGTAAAATTACGGCTTTTGAGATTGGAGGATATGGGGCATTGAGATACCAGGGCCGATTATGTGTGCCTAATGTGGCAGGGTTGCGAAAGAAGATTATGAATGAGATTCATCAATCCCGATATTCCATCCATCCCGGCTCGACAAAGATGTATCATGATGTCAAAGAGCAGTATTGGTGGGATAGCATGAAGAAGTCTATTGCAGAATTTGTAGCCCAGTGTCCCAATTGTCAACAAGTAAAGATAGAACATCAAAAACCCGGTGGATTGCTTCAGAATATAGAGATTCTGACCTGGAAATGGGTGGTGATTAATATGGACTTCATTATTGGATTACCTCGCTTTTATCATAAGTTTGACTCCATCTGGGTGATAATTAATCGACTTACAAAATGTGCCCATTTTCTACCAGTTAAAACAACTTACACGGCTGAAGATTATGCGAAGTTGTATATCAAGGAGATTGTTAGGCTTCATGGTGTGCCGGTATCTATTATATCTGACCGAGGAGCTCAATTTACCGCTAACCTTTGGAGGTCTTTTCAAAAGGGTTTAGGCACACAAGTGAATCTCAGCACTGCATTTCATCCGCAGACTGACGGACAAACTGAACGTACCATTCAGACATTGGAAGATATGCTACGAGCATGTGTTCAAGATTTTAAGGGAAATTGGGATGACCATCTTCCACTCATAGAATTCGCCTACAATAATAGCTACCATTCCAGTATTAAAATGGCCCCAAACGAGGCGCTATACGGGAGGAGATGTAGATCACCAGTTAGATGGTGCAAAGTCAGTGAAACAGAATTATATGGGCCAAATTTTATTCACCAAGCCATTGAGAAGGTGAAGGTGATACAGGAACGATTGAGGACGGCACAAAGTAGGCAAAAGTCTTATTTCAATGTCTGATGTCGTGATCTGGAGTTTGAGGTTGGTGATTGGGTTTTCCTGAGGATCTCAACAATGAAGGGTGTTATGCATTTTGGGAAGAAAGGTAAGCTGAGTCCAAGGTATATCGGTCCGTATAAATTTCTTCGACGAATTAGACAGGTTGCTTATGAGTTAGAATTGCCATCTGAATTGGAATTTGTCCATCCGGTATTCCATGTATCTATGTTGAAGAAATGTATTGGAGACCCTTCTCGAGTCGTCCCTATCAAAGATGTACAAGTTACAGAGGATCTATCATATGAAGAAGTGCCAGTGGCTATATTAGATCGACAAGTCCGCGAGCAGAGAACAAAAGATGTAGCTTCCGTCAAAGTATTG
Source organism: Nicotiana obtusifolia (assembly GCA_002018475.1). NCBI lineage: Eukaryota > Viridiplantae > Streptophyta > Magnoliopsida > Solanales > Solanaceae > Nicotiana > Nicotiana obtusifolia. Next base: position 53,702 of record MCJB01046513.1, read on the forward strand.
TGGAGGAACAAGAATATAGAAGAAATTACATGGGAAACAGAAGAGTAGATGAAGTCTAAATACCCTTACCTGTTCCAGAATAAAGATAACAAGGATGCTAGGGGAACACAGGATGCATTAGAAGGTGTAACAGCTCTATGAGGTAAGCAATAGCTTGAGAATACTCTTCCTTAATACAAAATGGTGATATGCAGATAATGTACATGTACATAAATTTGCATACTCGTGTAAGGCCATACATTGAGTTAACTGCTCGCAAGTTCGTCCTTTATTTATGAGAGAAGCTCGGCCAGAATCTACGATGATTTAAACTCCCCATGAACCCTTACATTCGAGGACGAATGTTCCTAAGGGAGGAGGGTGTTACAACCCATATCCACACGTGTTAGTTCATGCCATATGTTATTTAACATAAATCCAAGAAGTAATTATCTTAGAGATGAGAAGAAGTTAATCCTATTGGTCTTAAGTGATATAAGGGTGTACAAGGGTGATTAACAAGTATTAGGAGTTAAACGAATCAAGGATGTTGTAACTCATATTTTCGCGTAAACCTAGAGGTTCTTAGTACACTCAAGAGGTCTTTTTTTAAGGTTTTTGAATCATATAATATCCGTATCATAAGTCTTGAAGTCAAACGAGTTATGAAACAAAAGTCGACAAAAGTTGTTGCAACTTAGGTTCATAATTTTACTTAAACATTAGGTCAAATGTTTCTAAGCTTTTCTCCCAATTTACAAGGAATTACGGGGTGATCTAGCTACCAAATTAAAGATCTATGAGTCTAGTTTCCAACGCATTAAACCGTTTGTCAATACGATCTTGGAGTATAGAGATAATTGTATTTTCGCAGACCTGCGCAGATTGGTAGGTGACAAGTAGGTGCATCACCTACTTGCCAAAATTAGAGGACAAAATTAAAAGTCCCGAAGTGGGCCAAGAGAGGACTTTTAAGGGGTTATTAACTCATTTATTTAATCCTTATTTCAGACCTTAAAAACCAAATTGAACCCCTGCAACCACTCCCTAAAAATCCCACACAAACCCTAATCGATTTTCCCTCTCTTTCAAGTTCTAATTGGGGGTGAAACCTAGAGTTTGAAGAACCAAGGAGAGGGCTGAATTATCCAACAACTAAGGTAAGTTTACTGCTTTATTTCATACATTTTTTTTCTCTTTTGAATTCATGGTAATTCGTTCTATACATGTAAGAACTCACGGGACGGTGATTGGAAGCTGTGAGTTCGAGTTATTCACTTGTACCAGACTGTTTTGTGGACTATTTTGTGTTGCTGTTGGGCTACGTTTTTTACTACTGTTTTTTGGAGTTTTGGAGGAAGAAGGGTGTGGAGAAACACCATATAGATTTAGGGTTGTGGGCTGATAGTTCTTCGTAACATTTCCGGTTCGTTTGACACGACTACGGTGGCCATCGTATGTATGAAGTGATTAGCTTGTGCATGGACTGTTTTAGGAGGCTCAATATGATTACTATTGATGTTGTTTGGGCTGTTTGGTGATTGTTTTGATTTGTGTGAAGTCATATATATAGGGGAGGTGCTATCCGTTTCATCGTAAAATAGGTTGTGGTCGATACATAATAGTTATGACGCTTAAATGATAACGATAGTATCGTTTCCCTTATTGTAGACTAAGGAGTTGTGACAGTTGCATAGCTTGAGATTGGGGCAGTATATACAAGGTATGTGAGGCTATCCCTTTCCTTCTTTTGTACGACTCCGATGGTACATGATGTAATGAACGAGCTTCCAAAGAAACTCTAGTCTTAGAAGCTAGCAGTACTTATATTGTTTCCCCTCTTATGGAATGATTGGCGTTGATGTTGCTTCTCTTGTTCTTATGTTCTCAATGTTGTTGGTACTTCCTGATTCTTATAAGGTTCATGGTGAAGAGTTAGTCCTAATAACGTGTACAGAGGATACCAACCTTACGTCACTCCAAAGGCTTAGAACGTATTTTCATGAGTCGAGCATGCATTATATATATGTATCTATTTTACTCTACCGAGCCGCGCTATAGTCGGCCGGGTACGACACCTATTGTGCAACCACTGATCAGTTGGGTTTTACCGAGCTCCACATGGCCGGGTACGATTCTACCGAGTACGTTTTTACCGAACCTATTACGGCCGGGTATGATATGATGATGATGATGCCCAACTCATCCTAAAACATGATACGACTTTATTCGAAGCCTCAAATTACGCCAAACAACATCAAAACTATGAATCAACGATCGAAACCTTTCTTTAGACTTTCAAACTTTTAAACTTCGCCGAACGCGTCCGAATTACACTTTGACATCCCGTAATGATGCCAAATTTTGCATGCAAGACACAAATCATGATACAAACCTATTCCAAGGCTCGGACCCCAAACAGGCAGCGATAACATCAAAGTTCACTTCAAATCAAACTTAAGAAATCGTTAAGCTTTCAAAATGCCAACCTTCCATAATAAGCACTGAAATGCTCCTAGGCGACCGGGTACTCAACTCGAATATACGCCTATGTCAGATATCATCATACGAACCTATTGGAACCTTCAAATCCCAATTCCGAGGTCGTTTACCCAAAGTCAAACCCTTAGTCAACTCTTCCAGCTTAAGGCTTCCGAATTGAGAATTTTCCTTCCAAAATAACTCCAAACTTCCCGAAATTCAATTCCGACCACAAATACAAGTCATAATACATGAAGTGAAGCTACCCAAGGCCTTAAACTGCAGAACAACTGTTACAGCCCGTAAAAAAATACGTTCATTTAATTATGCTAAAGGGGTAGTTACGTAAAAAGAACCAAGAACCCGGAAGATGGTCTAAAAATTTCAAAGGAAGCAAAAGTAGCAAAATGCGGTCAAAATGTGGACCGCAGAAGACAAATGCGACCGCAGAATTGACAGGTTCCATCGCAGAGTGGAACAGAACCCTGGGCTGGGGGAATTGTCAAAAATGCGACCCAAAATGCGATCGCATTTGGTGAATGCGATCGCAGAATGAGCATCCCCCATCGCAGAGTGAGGCAGAACACTGGGCTGAACTGATGTCCGAAATGCAACCAGAATGCGATCGCATTTTGGAAATGCAAACCGCATTTCTGGCCCTTCTGCGTCGCATAGTGCGACAGATTTTCTAGGGCAGAATCTGCGACCAAAATGCGGACCGCATACCCTGTCTGCGATGGGTATGCGATCGCATTTTGGACATTTTCAGGTCCGTGGCTTTTTACCCCTAGACCTATATAAGGGACCCCAAACCCGTCCCTTCCTCATTTTTCTGATTCACAGCAAGAGTGAAAAGCCCCCAAAGACTTCTCTCAAGCCATAGCATCAAAAGCCACCAAATTCCCTTCTTCCAAATCCTCGGTTGAAGGTTAACGGAAGTAAACAAAGGAATTGAAGAACATAGAGGGTCAATAGCTGAATCCCTGCTCCTTCTACAAACCCCATTTGTGGACAAAGACCTAGAAATTGAAGGAATCAAGGAAGGAGGCTGAATAATTCGCATGCAAGGTAAGTTACTACTCCCTTTCATGTGGTTTTCCCCCAAACGTTCATGGTAGGTGGGTTATGTGCGTATGGGAACTTAAAATAGAAATAGGAGCTGCAGAGTCAAATAAATTAAGTTAAACAACAATGAATCATGAACATCGTGGGTTATAAATAGGTTGCATGTGCTGTACATACCCTTAATGAAGTTTAGGGGAAGGAGTGTAGAGAATCACTACATGAAATTTGGGAATTTTGGTTGACAATGGCTATCAAGCGTAGATTAAAGAATTGCGACGAATTGCGTAGCCAAGAGCCGACGCAATAAGCACCAGGTATGTAAGACTATACCATACTTTCTTCTGCACGATTCCTATTGAATACAATGCTACAAATGAGCCCTAAAGATTACTCTACTCTTAGAAGCTAGTATTGCGTATGTTGTTCTCCCCTTCATGAAAAGATTATCTTTGCTTCGTAGTAATAATGTTGATGGAAGTCTTCGAGTCTTATAATTATGTCGATAAAAGATATCCGTAAGTACATGAGGAAGAAGGGGTAATAAGTATAACAAGTGAGAACACGAGTCGCGAGTAAGCTTGCTATGTGTTGCGTGTATATGTATGTGTATGAATGATTGAATTTGTATGACCACGCCTAATGAAGAAATGATTAAATGAGTCTATCATGCGATAGTTGTTTATACACCGAGCCGTTCTATACGTCGGCCGGGCAGGCACCTAGTGTGCAACTATGTATATGTATATGTTTATTACACCGGGCCGAGCTAAAGCCGGACGGGCAGTTATACACCGAGCCATTCTGTAAGTCGGCCGGGCAGGCACCTATTGTGCATTTATATTAACACCAGGCCGAACTAAGATTCGGATGGGCAGTCACCACTGATCAGTTGGGAAGTTAACGATAAAGCCCACAGAGGCATGTTTATTGATTATGATCCTGCATGAGTGTATGTAATGTAATTGTTTAAAGTAATGACTATGTGATTTTACATGGTACGTTCATGAAATTGGCTACGGTATCATTAAATGATTATGAAAATGACAAGCCCACAGTGGCGCAGGAAGTGGTCGAAGGTAATGATTATGTAATGCATCCGGTAATGTGAACGTATATGAAACTGGAAAACTTATGGTTAGATTTAGCTGCCACAGAGGCAATTCTGTCGCTATGAGCTGTCTATTCCTATCATAATGCTTATATCACTGCTGTCATGTTGTATTCCTGTCTTACTTACTCAGTACAATTTTCGTACTGACGTCCTTTACTTTGTGGACGCTGCATATCGTGCTGCAGGTCCTAATAGATTGGCAGACGGAGTTCCCCCACCGCAGTAGGTCACCAATTCAGCAGGCATAGCAAGATTCATCTTTCGGACTTGCTATAATTTTGGGTATGCATTTTGTATAGATATTTTGGGCATGTCGGGGCCCTGTTCCGACTTAGGATGTTTTATGTCTATTCCTGTAGAGGCTCATTAGACAATGTTGGTAGTGTGTGGGTAAAGTGTGGGTGTTGTATGTTGTAGACTATGTCCAAAACAGGATAATACGTTTCCACGGATTATGAATGTAAATGAATGTGCACGGAGCATGTCTCCGGTAGCAATGCAATTAATGACCTTCTTGTTTAAAATGATAAGCAAAAAAAAAAAAAAAAAAAAAGAAAGAAAGCAGATACGAGGGGTTCGCCGGTACTCTGCGAGCAGGGTCCGGTGCCCGGTCGCGGCCCCCTAGGTTGGGTCGTGACAACAACGTGCTAGAGCTCAAAATGACCGGTCAGGTCGTTTCATTCCCCCCCACTTAAACATATGTTCATCCTCGAACGTGCCAAGAACTGCTTCGGTGTTGCCTCAAAATATCTGCTCAACACCTTGTGCACCTACCTAATGTGCTCACTTGGGTGTTGGACCAAATTCCAACATCTAGATTTCTCTGCCAAGTCTGATTCCACCATACGATACGTATCAATCTCAACCCCCTGAACCAAATATGATCATACACCCATGCTAAAACCACACGATGCACCGCATAATTTGGATGCCCATATTAATATCCTCCAATCGTGGAAGCTGTAAATTCACTACCCTAATGCCTGTAGTATACCTCATATGCGCATAAACCCTAATCCAACCCTCGCGATACTGCAATGATGAAAACGATGCGTAGGAGCTCATAACCACCTGCCAAACCAATAAATCACAGAGTCCTCCGTTCAACAAGAACTCTTGCCTCATTCTGAACTGAGTACTGACATTTTCTCTCTAATATACCTTATATAAATCTGATTGCACTAATTTCAGGTCCAATATGCCATCAATGCACCAACAAGCTACAACTCGAATATGACATATAAGGAAGAATGAACTCTGGAAAAGAAATACCCATCCCACGTAGTGAATAAAATGGCCAAACAGATGCTATGAACCTTTCTCAGGGAATGAGAAACAAAATACACAAAAAAGAATAGGGAACCGTACTCAACATCTCATTGTTACGGCGTGCAACTCGATCCACACATGATACTGTGCGGCGTGCAACCCCATCCAAACATCATACCCGCGGCGACGTGCCACCCGATCCACACATAAAAATCAATAAAGAAATACTCATCGAGCCATAATGCTCATACCGATGGAATGCCCGAATATCGACCACAAGCACGCCAAGTGCATAAATGCGACCCTGGGGAGACGGATAGCGCCACGCGCTACAAAAAAATCAAGCACGACTAAGGTGCAATAACAACAAGCTACATAGGACCACAACACACGTGCATATAATCAAGCAGTGCTATGCTGAATAGCTGACGACATGAATAACATCCAACACCCAAAAACTCCTCCATAAGCAACCTTATGCTGAATGAACACATCTAACCTGATCTGATGTAGAGCACCATCCATATTAAGTCTACTAGCGGACCTCAAGACGATCCCGATCATCCCATACTAGGCCACTAACCTTCCAAGGATCCACAAGGAACCTATTCATAACACTTAAGAGCAGCCATCAAATCCGGAACAAACTCCCACAGTCCACAACCAAAGAAATAGTGTGCCTCTTACTCATAATCTCTCCCATTGGCGACAGTACCAAAATATCCATACTTGATTTACATCTTCAACAATCGGATTCCTAACACGTCAGACCTGTACGACCTCCCCATGGGACGTACTCCCACAACCTTCCGCACCAGGTGGTAAAATCTGAACATTAATGCCCATTGACCGTGCTATTTCCATAGTGCTAGTCAAGCATCTGCAATTCAATACCTAACACCCTTTCACAAAACAGACCATCCTCAGGCTGCTTGAAAATAGTGCCAGCATACTCTGAACATTAGAGATTTTCCCCGTGCTCCTCTAAGCTCATGACATTCTTATCAAAATCGAACTGCAGCCTTGTTCCTCAACTTCCATTTTTTATACCACTCACCGCACCTATTATGCCGCTACGCGAGAGCACAAGAATCTGATCGTAACTTCTGAACCACCAATTAGAATAAATACTTCATCATCTAGAACCCTTTCACTCAACATATTTTAGAGGAACAATTGCAACATGCAACAAAATTCCCATAACCGCGGAAAATGCAAACCTCAGGTGGTAGTCCAAATTGCCATAAATCTTCCAGGAACCATTTACACATCACATAACCATTAGAATCAAATACCTCCAAATCAATCAAATCATGGAGGTTGTTAAGCTCGCACGTATAGCCACAAATCACCTGTATAGTCTTACCTCACTGAAGGAACCGAACCTTCCTTCAACCATGCTGGTTCAACCCACGACTAACTTACTCAACTATTTCCAATTTACTCTTGATTTTCCCTTGAAATGATAATTCCATTCAAACACATAAGGGACCTCAAACAACACTCATCCCGAGTGACCCAAATCACAAGATTACCTCGTCTCTAGACCCATGAGCCATCTCATACCCTCCTCATGCACTAAATATATTTATAATGGATACACCCGTTCTGAAAGAGCTCCTGCGAACCTGAAGTTGTTTCCTCCATCCCTCGTACATCGCTCCGTTAGCACATGAACACATCAAAAGAAGAAACCGAATGAATTCTTTTCCTTGTACATCACATCCACCAGAAGCATAAATCTGAGTCATCCCAACACCTGCCCGTGAATTGATAAGTCGAGGTGTAATAAACATTCCTCAAGTCCATTGTTCGAATTACTCCTGATGTTCTCTTTTCTTAGTCATAATTAATTCTACCAATGCACCAACAACCAAAAACTGCACAAGCACACAACCACGTGACCCAATCATAAACGGTGGGCTCCCCCACTTAGCTTTACACTACAATCACATAGATCAAGACCCCCACAACGACCTCTTCTTCCTAGTTACCACGACCCCACACCGTCGCTCAACCAAATTTCTCATAAGTTCTTGTTGGACTAATCATAACACATCCCGAATTATCCGCCACAATTGTACACTTGACCTCCTAGCCGTCATACCATCTTCTTCAAGCAACACAACCTCACATCGCAGTACATTCGTCCCATGTTGGGCAGAAAGTAGAAGTCTTCGTAGGCACCTTATCGAAATCACGCAAGTGCTAACCTGCTCACTGGTGATAGCCCACCCGTGTGCCCTTATCTCGACCTCCTCTAACTTCATTGCTATTGTCGCATCTAGTATGAAATCAAGTAACTTCCCTGGGTCCACACTGATCAGCCATCCGTAAGAATCCCTTCATTCATTAACATCATCTGAAGTCCAACAATATGTTATCTACCCCTTCTTGCCAAATTCAAAATTTCCTAGGCATGGAAACTACCTCAGAGATCATATTCTTCGAGCCATCTACACCGGAAATCCGATTCGGTCCTAAAGTCACAACACAAAACCATCTCAGATAACATCCTCTTAGGTTCCATCTCGCCACACCACGCCCGGAGGAAAACAAATGAAGACCAACATGCCGATGAGCCTCAAAGCATTCAATCATAGATGGTGACACCCCAATATTAACAAGAATTCCTCCAAATTCAAAGACTCAAATCTCGAGCTTAGGCAACACAAATACTGGGGTGAAATGACAGAACACCCCTCCACACGGCGACGATAGTAGCCCACTCGAAGACGCAGGGAGAAACTTCCTGCACCACTTCTGCGGTACCATTACAACTCCTTGATGCCCAATTGATAACAAGCACTTCCACATCATATAAGAATGAGTAGGAAGGAAAGGAAGGAATAAGACTTAATGGAATCAAATCGCATGATGAGGAATCAAGAAGGGAAGTGCTCCTAACAGCCCTGTAGCCTCTTGAAGATAAGTACGGACGTCTCCGTACCGATCCGCAAGACTCTACTAGACTTACTCATGAATCGTGAGACCTAAGTGAACCGAACACTCAGATATCAAGCTGTCACGACCCAAAACCCTTTATAGGACGTGGTGGCGCCTAACATCGCCGTTAGGCAAGCCAGCACTTAATTATTCATTTTACTATTTTTAAAATCACAAATCTTATTAGATAGAGAGGTCAGTGCATTAAACTGAGTCCTAGTTACGTACATTTTAATTAAAATAATAACTAAAAGTGTATCAATGCAAAACAATCCATAAACAAATTCTAGAACTCCTCCAAAACACGGTTCAACAATTTCATGAGAAACTACTAGAAGGTATAATAACAATACAAAATCTGTTTAGAATACAAGTTAGACAGGAAAAATGTAATTAATTCTGATGGAGACTATACATGCTGCAGATCTTAACATGGGATGCAGCTCATCGTAAAGTTCCCGCAATAGCCACACCTTTGCGCCCAAAAGACCACCAAAAATATATACCTGCACAATAAGTGCATAAGTGTAGCATGAATACGTAAATCGACACGTACCCAGTAAGTATATAGCCTAACCCCGGAGAAGTAATGACGAGGAGTCGACATCGACACTTACAAGTGGTCCAATAAATCAAATACCGTAGAAGGTAAGCAAGTATGAGGCATGGTAAACAAACCGTGTAAACAAATATAGGTTCGTGGCACGATCCTCCGCTGAACAGTAAATACAAACTCTCAATTTTCGGCTACCTCCTCAATCGGAGTATATATAAAATGGTCCCCGGCAAATAGGTTGCCACAACTCAATAAGGAAAACTCACGGATACGCTGGCTTCTTATCAATATTATGCACGATTCTTCCGAGGCGAACGACCGATCCTATAAGAGTACGATACTTGATACTGCCGAGGTGAACGGCCCTATCCCATAAGAATATGATACTACCGAGGGGAACGGCACGATCCCATAAGAATGTGGTACATAATCCTGTGGAGGCGATCGGCTTGATACCATTAGAATAAGAAGCTTTAGCGGGTCCTTGACCCCATTCACGATATACGTATGAGTTATGAAATTTGAGGAAGCTTTTCGATGAAAACGTACGATGCGGGAGAAATTCGTAAGGGAAGCACAATTTTTCCCCGGCTAATCAAGTAGCTCATCAAATCTCTACAATAGCGAGTCTATCACCCTACGCATGCCTAGTCTCAGGTTGTATTGCGAATTAAAGGAATGAAACAGGCAAGGATAACTCAAATAGTACAATTAAAACATGGCGTAAACCTAAGTCTATCCGGACATAATCAGGAATCCTAGCATACTCATGGACACTCGTCACCTCATACATTTGCAGCTCCCATGACATGTAGCACATAATAGATGTAATACCTATGGGGTAAATTCCCTTTCACAAAGTTAGAAAGGAGACTTACATCGCTCCGAAGTTCCATAATTGGCTCCAATGCCTCTCTAACACCTCAAACCAAATGTCCGTCGATCCGAAACTAGTCAAACAATCATCAAAACCAATAAAATTATGCTCCAACATTATAATTAATTAAATTTAATAATTCCCAACTCCGCTGAAAAAGTCAACAAAGTCAACCCTCAAGCCCACGTGCCCGGATTCCATAATGTTTCGAAGATAAACATTACCCACAATACCACGAACTCGAATATATAATTTATTCCTAATTCCATTTCCAACATCGTGGTAAGAATCCAAAATTATCAATTCTAGGTTTTTCTCTTAAAATCCCACAAATTTCCATAATTTTTCATGTATAAATCCATTTATAACTTATGTATTTAACTTGTAATAAGTCGGAATCACTTACCTCACGTTGCTGGATGAATAACTGTCCAAATTAGCTCCCTAAATTCGGCCATCCAAGTGAAAAATGAGAGAAATGAGAGCTAAGTCTCGATTAAAAAGAACCCCTCTGCCTAGCAATATTTTGCACCTGCAGCCACACAATCACACCTGCGACTCCGCACCAGGAAAAATCCATCGCTAGTGCGATTCTCTCTAAGCCCGGGCAAATCCTCTTCCGCGGACCGATTCCGCTCCTGCGGGACCAATTCTGCGATCAAAACCTCACTCCTAAGCACTTGCATATGCATAGCCCTTCCGCTTCTATGACTCCACCCGTCCAGTTCATTTCCGATTCTATGAAATATTCTTCACATCTGCGGGCCCGCGGATGGGAAATTTCCTCGCATCTGCGACCTTTCCCAGCTCCAATCAACCTGTGCTTCTATGACCACTGGACCGCACCTGGGAAAAGAACCTTCGCAGGTGCGGTTCCATCTAAGCCCAGGTAAATCAGCTTCTGCGGACCAATTACGCTCATGTAGGATCGCTTCTATGGTCAAAACCTCGCTCCTACGCACTTGCACATGCGGAGCCCTTCCGCTTCTACTCCTCCAGCCCGTCCAGTTCATTTCCGCTTTTGCGGAATATTATTCGTATCTGCAGGCTTGAAGATGCGGAATTTTCCTCACATCTGCAGCCTTTCCCAACTCCAGTCAACCTGCGTTTTTGCTACCACCGGACTGCACCTGCGGTCTAGCACCTACGGTCAAAACCACGCAGGTGCGACTACACCAGAAGCCTTATGCATTAGAAATTCATTAGGTCAAAAATTTGATCCGATTCACACCGGGGACCCCAACCAATCATACCAACGCATCCTAAAACATTATACGAATTTAGTCAAAGACTCAAATCATGCCAAACAACATCAAAACTATAAATCGACGATCATAACCTTTCTATAATCTTTCAAACTTTTAAACTTCGCCGAGAACATCTTGGAATGACACTAAATTTTGCGTGCAGGATAGAAATCACGATACGAACCTATTCCAAGGCTCGAAACCTGAAACGGACAGCGATAACATCAAAATTCACTTCTAATCAAACTTAAGAAATCCTAAAGCTTTCAAAATGTCAACCTTCCATAATAAGCGCTGAAATGCTCCCGAGCGACCCGATACTCAACCCTAACATACGCCCAAGTCCAAAATCATCATACAAACCTACTGGAACCTTCAAATCCCGATTCCAAGGTCGTTTACTCAAAAGTCAAACCCCTTGTCAACTCTTCCAACTTAAAGATTTTGAATTGAGAATTTTCCTTCCGAAACAACTCATAACTTCTCGAAATTCAATTCCGACCAGACGTACAAGACATAATACATGAAGCTACTCAAGACCTCAAACTACTGAACGACGTGCTAGAGCTCAAAAAAACCTGTCGGGTCGTTACACGACATCCCAAATGACCCTCCGGACTGGGCCCGAAATAACGAGGCGATGATGATAAACATCAGGAAAAGAAAAGACTAGAGCACGAACCAACAACCTATGGAACGTGACTTGGTTGGCCACTGGAGTCATACCGAGGCGGTTTCCGTTCTCATGTCTAGACGAACAAAAAACAAATTCCCAATAATTTTTTTTAACTATTTCCAAAAATAATTTCCCAAAACCATTTTCAAGCTATTTTGAAAAACAGTTTTCCCAAACAAAAAACTTTCCATGTATTTTCAAAACAAACTTTAAAAAAAATCTTTTAAATAAAATCATTTCAAAATAAATTAGTTTATTGTTTACTTTATATTTTACTAACAATTTTATTTCTCTTGTCTTGCGAGGTATTATCATACAGAGTTGCTTTCGGAAGACGACACTAGAAGATAAAAAGACAAATCCCCATTAAGCTCCCCGCTTCGCACATCCTATTTTAGGATGTATCCAAAAATCGTAAATTACAGTAAAGTCATATATAGATGTTGTGTGTGCTTTCTTGCTTTGATATCACCTATTTTCTAAATACTTAGGAGGAATTGCATCTAGTTAATAATCAGGTTAATTTATAATGTTATGCATTAGGTAATTCATGAAGTTTGTGTGGGATGTTGATTGTATCTCATGACATGATTAATTAACTTAGAATAGGTATATACTTAACTAGTTAAATTAGTCATATACATAAAAATGAAAGCATTTTATCTTCTTTCAAAAAAATAGTAAACAAAAAATAATTAACTTTATCGTTCTCTTGAAATTATATTAGCATGCTTTTCGAACCACTTCATATGTAAATTATTCGTTAATAGGCATCTTAAGTTGAAAGTTGTAATTGGACTATCATACCTTTTTCTTATGAGAGACTTGGGTCGTGTGGTCATTCGGGCTTGACAAACAATTGGTATTTCAAAACCGTGACTCTTATGATGGCCTTTAGTTGTTCATTGAATGACCATTCATTTTCTAATGCGAACATGTCTTTTATATTGATATAATAATTTTTTTTGTTTCATAAACCTCTTGATTCCTTTTTCTTATATCGTATTTATTCATTGAGTTAATTCTTTATTCATCAAATCAATCTCTTCACTTTACCCATTTACACTAAAGTTATCCGAGGATAATTCTTCCTCCACTCTTTGGTCAAGTTATCATTCATGTGCAAATAAATATTTTTTCCCTATTTCTCAAATCTTTTAGTATAAATTTTCTCTTGTTGTAGTTATCCATCTAAACTTTTAAACTCTAATTATGAGTCATTTTTCTTCAAGCTTATTCTTGTAAGTTCAAGATTTTGTTCCAACACTTTAACATGCATTCTTTAAGTGCAATTCTTTTCATATTATTCAATTTACACTAAAATACCATTCTTTAATATCATTTTTCATTACTAAAATACCATTCTTTAATATCCTTTTTCATTCTTCCACATACTACATTTTGTCTCACATATTTTGTCAAATATTTTGCTATTCTTATCTTGAATTCACTTTACGCTCAGCTTATCTTTTGGAATATGATTCCCTTATCCACTATATATATTTCATACGAGTCAATATATTTTAATTATTTCATTTCAAAAACACAAAAATACCTGCATACTTCATCCGCATATAATTCATTACATATTTAATATCATTACTGTTCATTCAAGTACACTTTAGTCATTCTTTTATTCTGTGCAATAGTTATGAGTATTTGTTAATTATCTTTGAACCTTCCCTCCCTTCTTTGATCGAGTCCACAGGAACCACAGTTTGTGGATCTTGAGGGATGTCTAACACCTTCCCCTCGCGATAACTTGAACCCTTACTCAGAATCTCAATGGTTTCGTAGACCATAATCAATTGTACATTACATAGTGTAGTATAGGTGTCCTGGTATAATTTAAATACTAGGTGGCGACTCTAAACTCTAATTAACCTTGTAGAGTATTATAAGTTGTACATTGTCTTGACTTGTGCAAAATAGGGTGCAACAAAATGGCGACTCTACTAGGGATACTTCAGCTTCTAACCACAGCGGATTCGATCAACTAGTTGAGGGATTACAGGTTCTCTAATACTCCAACTTCTATATCTCTGTCCCATGCTTCAGGTCGTGTATTCTCTTCTATCATATACTCTTTGCTTCAAGTTGTATGTTTCCTTCTTTAAGTAGTATATTCTTTGCTTCAAGTGATACATTTTTGTCGCATACTTCAAATAGTATATTCTTTGTCATGCTCTTCAAGCGGTATGTTCTTGTTATGTCTTATGTGGTATATTCTTTGTCATCCGATTCAAGCAGCATATTCTCTGTCATGCTCATGTTGTATATGCTTCCCACATGTCTATGTTTTATATTCTGTTATATATGAATGTGCTGTATATTCTTTGCCACATGCTTTTGGTGCTGCCTTATTAAATTGTCATCACTTTTCCATTGACTCTTGGTCGTAAACAATCACACGCAAGTCATGCGAGGATTGTCTTTTCACCCCTCCGAACCTTATTTCAAAACTCTATAGTTTCAGAGATTGGCATACGAGGTTAACTACGTATCTTCTCGCAGTTGTCCTTAACTCATGTCAGAATCTAGGTAAATCTACTCTTAGAATTCTTAGGTCACTATACACACAATATTGCAGTTTGCTTTTGCTGAATTAATCCTTGCATATCCTTTATTTGCTCCATGTTCTTGGTATATTTGTAATATATTCTTTGCCTACCATTGTTATGTGTCCATTATCTGTTGCATGTACATTTTCTTATCCATTATTAGGTGCTCTCTATCTGACTAAACTCTAGTTGACTTGTGTTGAACCTTGATCTTTCACATACGCATTCTCATTCCAGTCTTCATGACCATTCTCATAATCATACAATCATCTGGACTCTACCATCCTTCTCAAAGATACGTCTATCTAGCTTGGTACATCTTCCACTGATTTGACGTATTCTTCTCAATCATTGCTCGCAGTTCATTGACTCCCATCATTTGAAACTGATCCATGTGCTATGCTACCATCTATCTCTTATTCAGACGTTACTGGTCTCAACCCACCCACCCAAGGATTCTCATTCACAATCACTCATTCTCAAAGAACAATCACCCTTTCATGGCAACTGCATTGATTCCATATAATTCTAGTAGTTGGACGGAACTACGTTTTGATCTGATTCTTGCTTTGGCAAGATACGTAGGCAACCCTACATAAGGGTTCGGTCTCCTCACCATTTCAAAATAATTTCCTCAATACTGAAAACTGGGGCAGTTCTTTTGGAACAATGCAATAATGCTCTCAACCCGAAAATCTCCCAGAGTGTCAACCAAATTTCATCCAAAATCCAAACATCAAAATACCATGCTAGCCTTACCTTGACCTTCACTCGACTTAAAACCAAAGATACGAGATGCAAGTATATTCTTCAAATATTTGGATATGGAGTCATGGTTCACTCTTACTTCCTAAAACGATCCAACACAAGTCAACCCATTTTGTTACATGGGCAAGTTGTTATTCAGCCTTCGGGAAGTGTCATGCTCGCACGACTCGGACAAACAAAGAAGAACAAGAGAATCCTCAAGTCAACGTGAATAAATTTCCCTCCCTCGAACTAAGAATTTTTCTTTAGACACAGGAACATCTTCTCCAGAACCTTCATGGAATGCCGACATTATGTTCCCGATCGCAATCGGATACATCACTAGCTGCACGGCCTAACTCTGCACCCTCTTAAATTTATAACTTCACTTAAGAGGAACTCTAATATTACTTCTCCGAGTTTTTCAAGTACATCATCCCGGGCACTATACGGGAGGTATCATCTGGACTTGGACTTGGGGGAACAACAGTAAGATAATCAGGGAAGTAGTAGTTTTACAATAAACTCCATTATTTCTCATGACTTCGCTACTCTCACCGCTTTTCTATATTCAGATTAGAACATCGTTCTCGATTGTCAACTGGGGACGACCATCAAATGGCTCCCACAGACGGCCAAAAGGTGCATCATCCTGGGACTGCACGGGAAAATAGCATCCGATATCGGACATTGTGGAATATCAACCGAACAATCAGGGGAGTGTTAGTTACAATTCTTAATTTCATTATTTTATGACAGCACTACTCTTACTATATTTCTATATCTGCATCAGATAATCTCCCAGACCAATAGCCCAGGACGCTCACCAAAAGTTTACAATGGACAACTGGAAGGTCGCTACAAAACTTCCCTGCAGTCAATTAGGAGACAGCCACAATAACTGTCTCGCAAACAATCAGGGGCATCGAAGCAACTATTAGAAGGAGCAATTGTGGCACGCCTTTTGAATGGAGTAACTCTTTAACTTCAGAGATACCATACCCAATTTGGGTACAACGAGGCATCGCTTCGAGTTTGTCTATACTCTTGCACTTCATGCATGTCTTTGATGTAATTAATGTTGTTAGTTGTAACTCTTTCAAAGTAGGAGAGTAAAAGAAGTGTTGAAACTCATACATCTCATACTCTCCAATCTTCACGAACTACACATACCTAATTCGTGACATTGTGTCAAGATACGTAAGCAACCTTTCATGGGTTCGGTCTTTCTCGTCCTTAATTGGATGAGTCGGTCTAGTCTGGCCACTTGATTCACAATTGACCGAAGATCCCAGTGAAAGGGTCATCTTTGAAAAAATAAAAGATGTATATATCTTCCCTTGTTGCTTCGAAGTCTTTCTGTAAACATCAAAATAAAATCAAAATCCAAAAACATATTCCTGCATAATTCTTCCTTGAGGAAATTCAAAATAATTCGAAACATCTTCCTGCATCCCTAATCTTCACGAACTACGCGTGCCTGATTCTTGACCTCGTGTCAAGATACGTAACTAGACGAATCGGTTATTCTTGTCCTTAACTAGACGAATCGGTTAAGCTTGGCCACTTGGGTCACAGTTGACCGAAGATCTTTACGAAAAGATCAATTCCAAAAAATAAAAATTAAACACATATATATATATATCTTCCTCTGTTGCCGCTTTAAAAGTCTCCTTGTGAGACACCAACACCAAAATCCAAAATATCGTTCTCTTTCCTTGAGGAAATTTAAAATATCCAAAATATCTTCCCTTTGTCTCTAACCTTTCCGAACTAAGCATGACCTGATTCTCGTTTCAACAAGATACATAGACAACCTTCGGGTTCGGTCTTATTTTAAAAAAAAAATCATCAATCAAGGACCCTTCCCAGGTTCGATCTTATTTTTTAAAAATAAAAATATCATCAATCAACGACCCTCATCAAGTTCAATTTCATTTTTCAAAAAATCAAAAGGTGCTCCCATTGTCCGGAGATTTCAATTCCTTTCGCTCCCATCGTGCGGAGACGTACATTTCAGTCACTCTAATCGTGCCGAGATTTACTTTCCCTCCCATGGGGTGTAGATTTTACCTTCCTTTCAATGCTCATATACGGAACGGTACACAGCCCATCTAAAATCAACGCTCCTATACATAATGGTATGTAGCCCGTCTAACAACCAATGCTCCTATACGGAACGATACAAAACCCGTCTAACATTCAGCTCCTATATGGAATAGTACGCAAACCCGTCTAACAATCAATGCTCCTTTACGAAATGGTACAATGCCCGTCAATTTACTTTCCTGTCAGCGCTCCTGTACGAAATGGTACCTAGTCTCATCTAACAATCAATGCTCCTATACGAAATGGTACATAGCCCGTCGTTTTACTTTCCGGTCAGCGCTCCTAAACGAAACGGTACTTAGTCCCATCTAACTATCAATGCTCCTATAGGGAACGGTACGCAGCTCGTCATTTTACTTTTCTGTTAGCACTCCTATATGGGATGGTACTCAGCCCCGTCTAACAATCAAGGCTCCTATACAAAATGGTACACAGCCTGTCATTTTACTTGCATTGTTGATCTAGAACTTGGCCCGAATGTTTATTGAGGCAAAATCCTAAGTAAATAATTATTTTTTTATTCATAGCACAACTTAGTAATTACAAGAAAGCTAGTAGAATTTATTTTAAAGTACGGATCAGGTTCGATCAAATTTAATGTTCCATCAACATCCGATGTGACAAGACATTGACGTGACGTGACATTGACATGACATTGATGTAACTTGATATCACATGTCTTCCTTCAATTGTTGACCACATATTTTTCTTTTGTATTTTACTTTTTTTTTAATTCAAACTTGGTCACCAAGTTTACTACCTCACCCCACATATTATATTTTTAGCTACAATACATTACACAGTACACCACTCATAAGATATTTAACAAGGAAACCCTAATATATTTTGTCATTCTCTCTTCTCTCATATTAGAGAGAACACAGCCACTAAATTCCATCTCCTCTTCCTCTCTCACTGATGGCAGCGGTTCGCCAGAATCCAGCCAAATGGAACCACCAGATCGCTCCTTAAGCAAACGCCAACAGCCCGAGTTACTCATCCCTTCACGTCTCTTCTTGTCTAATTTTTTACATGTCTGAGGCTATGGTGAAGCTTCACCATATTTGTATATGGTCTTGAAATAGCATTGTTTTGGCGACCCTTTTGGGATCCGATGATGGCCACCGATGATATCTTTTCTTATGTTTAGTTTGTTACTGTTGTACTCCGCTAGATCTGTTCGGATATGGAATTTCGCCAGTGATATTTGCTTGCAAAATGATAACCGGATCCCTAACCGGAAAACATTTTCGGCCATCATCTGTGGCTCCTCTAGGTTTGTGCCACTAAAAAAGCTCTCCGACAGCGAGCTTTAAGCTCTATTACCAAACCCTTGGCACCATTTCTGTCCTTGACAATTTCTGCTCGTTGTTGGTTTGAGTAGCTCAGCCGGATCTCATCACCGACGAGCCACCACTTTGCAACCAATTGTGTTTGCCTTTATTTGCCAATTTAGGTTGTTTTCCATTGATACTCTATCACCGTATTGCTTATTGCTGCTCTTGTTTTTTGGTTATTGATTAAACTTTCATCTTTCTAATCTTTATGGGAGCAAAACTCCATTTTACTCTCAAAGAGATTAGTTTGCTGCCTGCAGCCAGTGACATTATTAGTCTTTGTTATCTTTCCTTAAGACTACACATTGGTGGGGAATTCTTATCTTGATTATTGTTGACACCTACCTGTTTATGCTGCTGTTATGGCCATCTTTGACTCCGAAATTTATATCAACTCCGTGTTTGGTTGATTTTAGCTTAGACAATGCTCTCGCTAGTTTTCTTTGTGGATTTGGTGGAGTGATAGAATATTTTGACATTAGTTTTGCTGCTTTTTGTGTTAATTAGATGCTACTGAGAATTGACAAAATGCTTCATGGATAGATTAGGGCCGATGAGAATAATTTTTTCTTGAGGCCTCGACGCCCCGAATGACCCTCTGTACTAGGCTTGAAATAACGAGGCGATGATGATAAATATCGAAAAAGAAAAAAGACTAGAACGCGAACCAACAACCTATGGAAGGTGACACGGTTGGCCACTAGAGTCGTACTGAGACGGTTTCCATTCTCATGTATAGACGGATATCGAAAAATACATATTTGAGCCTCCTATATTATCTTAAACTATTTTCCAACACTATTTTTCAAAAAACAATTTCCCAAAAATTATTTTTAGCTATTTCCAGAAACAATTTCCCGAAAAAATTTTCAAGATATTTTCAATAGCAGTTTTCCCCCAAAAAAATATTTACCAACTATTTCAAAACAAACTTCCAAAAATATTTTTTAAATAAAATTATTTCAAAATAAATTAGTTTATTGTTTACTTTATTTTACTGACAAGTTCATATCTCTTGTCTTGCGAAGTAGTATCATACAGAGTTGCTTTCGGAAGATGACACTTGAAGATAAAAAGACAAATCTCTGTCAAGCTCCCCGCCTCGCACTTCCTATTGTAGGATGTATCCAAAAATTGTAAAGTATAGTAAAGTCGTATATCGATATTGTGTGTGCTTGCTTGCTTTGATATCACCTATTTGCTAAACATTTAGGACGAATTGCATCTAGTTAATAATAGAGTTAATTTGCAATGTTATGCATTAAGTAATTCGTGAAGTTTGTGTGGGATGTTGATTGTATCTCATGACATGATTAATTAACTTAGAACCGGTATATACCTAACTAGTTTAATTAGTCATATACATAAAAATGAGAGCATGTTATCTTCTTTCAAAAAAATAATAACAAAAAATAATAATTTTGTCGTTCTCTTAAAATTATATTAGCATGCTTTTTGAACCACTTCATATGTAAATTATTCATTAATTGGCATCTTAACTTGAAAGTTGTAGTTGGACTATCATACCTTTTTGTTTTGAGAGACTTGGGCCGTGTGGTCATTCGGGCTTGACAAACAATTGGTATTTCAAAACTGTGACTCTTAAGATAGCTTTTAATTATTCATTGAATGGCCATTCATTTTCTAATGCGGACATTTCTTTTATAACGATATAGAAATTTTCTTATGTCATAAACATCTTGATACATCTTTCTTATATCGTATTTATTCATTGAATTAATTCTTTATTCATCAAATCAATCCTTTCACTTTACCAATTTACACTAAAATTATCCGAGGATAATTCTTTTGCACACTTTGGTCAAATTACCTACTAACTATCCATTCATGTGCAAATAAATATTTTTCCCCTTTTTTCAAATCCTTTAGTATAAATTTTCTCTTGTTGTAGTTATCCATCTAAACTTTTAAACTCTAGTTAAGAGTCGTTTTTCTTCAAGTTTATTCTTGTAAATTCAAGATTTTTTTCCAACACTTTGAGTTAACATGCATTCTTTAAGTGCAATTCTTTTCATATTATTCAATTTACAATAAAATACCATTCTTTAATATCCTATTTCATTCTTCCACATAATACATTTTGTTGCACATATTTTGTCAAATATTCTGCTATTCTTACCTAGAATTTACTTTATGCTCAGCTTATCTTTTGGAATACAATTCCTTTATCCACTATATATATTTCATACGAGACAATATATTTTAATCATTTCATTTCAAAAACCACAAAAAATACTTGCATACTTCATCCTCACATAATTCACTACATATTAAATGTTATTATTGTTCATTCGAGTACACTTTAGTCATTCTTTTATTCTTTGCAATAGTTGTGAGTATTTGTTAATTATCTTTGAATCTTCCCTCCCTTATTTGATCGAGTCCACGGGAACCACATTTTGTGGAACTTGAGGGATGCCTGACACCTTCCCCTCGGGATAACTTGAACTCTTACTCAGAATCTCAATGGTTTCGTAGACCATAATCAAATGTACATTACATAGTGTAGTATAAGTGTCCTGGTATGCCTTAAATACTAGGTGGCGACTCTAAACTCCAATTAACCTTGTAGAGTACTATATGTAGTATATTAGTTTGACTCGTGCAAAATAGGGTGCAACCTGAAAAAATGCAAAAGGCAAATAAAGAGATAACAAAATTGTTCAACCAATAAACCTCTTTAACACAGAATAAACAACAAGAATCACAACCGAGGTACCGCCTCGTATCCACATTTCTCAATTCAAAATCACAACCTTTTCTTATACCGCCGGTTGAATCTTTATATTAAGATATTTTTGAAAATATTTTTTTTCGAAATAGCGACACGCACTTTAGCCCCCCTTGTGTTGCCGGGTGGCTTCAAGTAATTCCCTTACAACCAACACGCATATAAATTCTCACCTTATGTCGTCGCATGCACATTAACCCCTATCTCTATACCGCCACATGCGCATAAATATCACAACATAATAACAACTCGCACCACAAGTGCCCATATGTCATAACTTGCCAAAAACCAACAATACCAAAGTTACCACAATGTATAGCCTACGGATCAATCACAATATGAACAAGAATCTCCACAAAAACAGAATGAGAATTACTCGACAATGAAGGATATCTCAAGAACCAACAACTTCAAATAAGAATAACTTAGACAATAAAGGAGGTAACACGACCATGAGAGTGTTAACAAAGGTAATTAAGGCATACAAGAGCATATTTGAAAATTAGGGAATAAGCATGTGATAACAACATCAAATAAGCATGTAAAGAGCAATTTGACAATGAAAAATATAACATGATATTACAATTTCTCATTAAATGCATGAAAGAGTCCAAGTATCAAAACCGGTCAAAATACTATATATAAGCCTATGTACACACTCGTCATCTCATTTATACGTCTTTCACATAATCGAAACAATACAAATCAACATAATTCCTAAGGGATAGTTTTTCCCATACAAAATTAGACAAGATACTTACCTCAAACAAGCAAAATCAACCCACTACTAAGCCTTTTCCACGAAAATCCAACTCATGAAGATTGGAATCTAACTTAATGCCATAAATACAAACCATAGGAAATGATTCCAAATAATAAAGTTTCAATCTTTAAAGAAAATCAAAAAGTCAACTCAAAAAGTCAAGCCCGAGTCCGCTCCTAGGAACCCGACAAAACATACAAAATCCAAACACCTATTCCGATACAAGTCCATCCATACAAAAATTATCCAATTCTGACCTTAATTCGACCCTCAAATCATCAATTTATAGTTTAGGTAAGTTTTCACAAAATTCTCCAATTTCTCCAACTCAAGACACTAATTAAATGATTAAAAACAATTATAGAATCATGAATAATAAGCAAATTTGAGTAGAAAACACTTACTCTGATCCAATCCTTGAAAATCCCCTCAAAAATCACCTAAAAGTCACAATATGGATAATGAAATAAAACCCTCGAAGAAGCTATTTCTGCCCAGCGATTTCCGTATTTGGGAGTCATTCAGTCGCGTCTGCGGAAAACCCATTGCATATGTGGCTCTAACTCAAGCACAGCAAATTCTGCTTTTGCGGCCACACAGTGCATTTGCACTTATGCTTCTATGGAACCCTACACGCTTCTGGGGCCTTCGATTGTACTTGCAGCCCCTCAATGCTCGTTCAAAATCCGCTTATGCGGACCACTCGCCACATCTGCGAGTGCGCACTTGTGCCCAGTTGTCCACACCCGCGGACTTTCCCCTGGCCATACTCACTTTGCTTCTGTGAACCCCCCAACTGCTCCTGCGGCTCCACACCTATGGCCAAGCCCACCGCAGGTGCGATGACATCTGAAATCACTTGTTCTTCAGCAATCCTCCTAAGTCAAAAATGTACCCGAATTCAATACGAATAATACCCGGTGCCCCGGCAATCATACCATCAAGTCCCAAAATATAACACGAACCTATTCAAGGCCTTAATTCAAATCAAAGAATATCAAATCTACGAATCGCACCCCATTTCAAGCCTATGGAATCAATGAACATTTAACTTCTAAAACAAATGACGATTTGTACCATACCAACTCCGAATGAGCTTAAATTTTGAATGCAAGTCCAAAATGACACAGTGGACCTATACCAACTCCCGAAATCACAGTTCGAGCCTGATATTAATAAAGTCAACCCTAGATCAAACCTATCAACCTTCCAAACCTTTAATTTTCCAACTTTTGCAAAAAGACCTCAAACCAACCTACAGACCTCCAAAATTAATATGCGGACGTACACCTACGTCGAAAATCACCATACAAAGCTATCAAATCATCAAAGTTCCATTATGGAATCTTCTACATGAAAGTCAAACTCAGGTCAACTCTTTCAACGTAAGCTTCCAACTTTGGGACTAAGTGTCCCAATTCACTTCGAAACTCACCAGAAACCAAACAAACCACCCCAGCAAGTCACATAACCACAATTGACCATAGACGAGGCAATAAATTGGGGAACGATACTAAAATACTCAAAATGATCGGTCGGGTCGTTACATTCTCCCCTCTTAAAACAAACATTCGTCCTCGAACGAGAATAGAGACATACCGGAAGTGCTGAAAAGATGAGAATAACGGCTACACATATCATGCTCGGTCTCCCAAGTTGTCTCCTTGACTGGTTGACCCCTCCATTGAACTTTCACTGAATCAATGTTCTTTGACCTCAACTTTTGGACCTGCCTGTCCAAGATGACCACTGGCTCCTCAACATAAGTCAAATCCTTATCCAATTAGACTGAGCTAAAATCTAACACATGAGATGGATCACCAGAATACTTCCAAAGCATAGAAACTTGGAACACTAGGTGAACTGCTGTTAAGCTGGGTGGCAATACAAGTTTGTAAGCCACCTCCCCTAGTCTCTCAAGGATCTCAAAAGGACCAATATACCTAGAGCTCATCTTACCCTTCTTCCCAAATCTCATCACACTCTTTACGGGTGAAACCAGCAGCAAAAGTCTCTCTCTCACCATAAATGCTACATCACTACCTTCCTATAGGCATAACTCTTTTGTCTAGATTGTGCTATATGAAGCCGATCCTGAATCAACTTGACTCTAAGGAATCCGGTATTAGATCAGTACCCAACAACCTAGCCTCTCCCAGTTCAAACAAACCAACTGGAGAACGACACTCCTCCCATATAAGGTCTCATAAAGAGCCATCTGAATACTCGATTAGTAGTTGTTGTTATAAGCAAACTCTACAAGCGGCAAGAACTGATCCCATGAACCCCCAAAATCTGTAACACAAGCACATAGCATATCCTCTAAGATCTGAATGGTGCGCTCGGACTGTCCGTCCGTCTAGGGGTGAAATGATGTACTCAACTCAACCCATGTGCCAAACTCACGCTGTACGGCCCTCCAGAAGTGTGTTGTGGTATGCGTGCCCCGATCGAAGATAATATACACCGGTAGGCCATAAAGGCGTACAATCTCAGCGATATAGATCCGAGCCAGCTGCTCCGAAGAATAAGAGTCACCACCGGAATGAAATGCGCTGACCTGGTCAACCTATCCACAATAACTAACACATCGTCAAATTTCTTCAAAGTCTATGGGAGCCCAACAACAAAATCCATAATAATATGCTCCTACTTCCACTCGGGAATCTCAAGTCTCTGAAGCAAACCACCTGGCGTCTGATGCTTGTACTTTACCTGCTGATAGTTCAAGCACCAAGCCACATACTCTACTATATCAAAGGTGATGCAGACCAGCTTGATCAAGCTAAGTTCGTGCCTTCGAGACCATTTACGAGGAGTTAAGCTAAGGAGCTTCATGATATCCACTTAATGGTGATGAAGAGCCATGATTACGCAACAATGGAAGAAGCGGGCAACATGTTGGATAAGACAAGAAAGGCGTTGATTAGCCTTGGAGAAGGAGGGCCGTGCACTAATTGAGGTCGAGAACTCAATGAACGCCTCAACTAGCTCTTATTAGTTATTTTGCGTAGTTAGTCTTGAGCAAGACAATGGTACTTATTTGGCCTTGCGTGGTCACTTGACATTTAGCCAAATTATTGGCCTTTTTGCTAATTATTCCTTTCCTAGTTGTTTTAGGCTAAGGGCTCATCCTATATAAGCCTCAAGACTACACACTATTTTCAGCAACTTACCCGTATCATTAAGAATAAAAATCGGCAGCTTTGTGTTCTCCAAAACCCATTGTGTGAACTTGTCCAATACTTGGTGTGAATCAATATTGAACTTTTTCCTCCCAATGATCAAGCAATTTGCAAGTCATTAGTTGTCTTGAGGGTTGTTTGCATACTATAGGTCCTCCTTGGCTTCATCAAGAAGGTAAGTAGACTAGTTCCTACTTATAGTCTTGGTAGATCATTGAGTGTCTTGCTTTTATCTTGTTTTTTTGCATTTATTAGTTAATATTGCATCAGTTGGTATTAGAATTTGGAAAGGGTTTGTTTATACAACCCAATCCTGTTCTTCGTGCCTTAGTTTTAGTCTTCTAGTTTAGTGTTCTTGAATTTCGTTTTTGATATAGAAAAAAAAACGTGAAAAGAAGAGAAACAACCGTGAATCAATTGTTGGTTGAAGTTGTTATCACATCTAGGGTTGAAATCTTGAAGTTCTTGATTGTTAAAAGCCGTTCTTGGAACCCTAGGTTGGAGTCTGGGTTGAAATCTTGAAGTTCTTGATTGTTAAAAGCCGTTCTTGAAATCCTAGGTTGGAGTCTTGAGTTGTTTCTTAAAAAATTTCAGCATATGGTGCATTCTTGAATAATTCTTGAAGTGTATTGAATTGTTAGATGATTTGTGCATTGTTCTTGGTTGGAATCTTGATAGTTCTTGGAAGAAAGGACTTGAATTGTTAAACAACAAATAGGGCAGCATCACCTTGACATAGTGGACATGTATTAGGCCGTTCTTGACTTGTTTTGCATTGAATTCTTGAAGTTCTTGGACATCAACTTGTTGTTCTTGAATTAATTCACACAGTGAACTGTTTGAACCTTGAATTTATAAGCATCTACACATTTAATCTTGGAGTTGAATTGCTGAAATTTTTGAGGGTGTAAGGGCTTGGGATAGGCTGCTAGGAGAAGGAGAAGGATAAGAAACCCTAAGCCTAGTTTAAGAGGGAAACAATTCACATTCCAAAAAGGAGAAGTTTACCCATTTTATTCCAAAAAATAGAAATTGTTTTTCCTTTGGGTTTAGGAGTAGAGGGGCGGCTGATCCTAAAGGAAAGGGGAGAGAGAATTCGGCCCTCAAGTGTGAAAGGATAGGAAAAAATTATCCAAAATTAGAGTGGGAAAGCAAGGAGAAAAAGGAAAAAACTTATCCCATTCTAGAAGGAGAAGCTAGTGGCGCCTACCAAGCATTTAAATTCAAAAAATATTTCTAGAATTTCCTTATTTCTTTGGTTGCACTACTTCTAATTAGTAATTCTTAGGCAAATTTCTACTTTAGCTAATTAATAATTTTTGAGCTTGTATGATTTTGTGCTAAAACTCAGAATTTTCACTTTCATAGTTAATTCTTGGCTTCTTGTGCTCACTTTAAAAGCTGTCCGCCTATAGAGTCGCATAAATTCACTCACCCCGAAGAGAACTAGTGAACTTGTGAGCTTGAAAGGTCGTTGTGGAACTTGAGCAATTAGAGGAAACCATTTTGAGGACAATTTTGAGAGATCCTACCTAAAATACTAAGTGAACCCGAGTGTCATTCAAAAGTGAGGGAGTGCATGAGGTATTTTACTAACATTAAGGAATGCTCTAGTCTTGTTTCTTTTGTAGGTACATGACTACTGAAGGTGACAAGGTCGTGGCGGACATCACTTTAGCCGAGCTCTTGGATGAAGTAAGGGCAATTAGCACCCGAATGGAGAACTTTGAAGAATCCGCTAGTACTCAAAAAAATATCGGGGAAGGAACTAGTGATGGTTCCACCGTAAGACCTGAACAATTTGTGGAGATGGCTTGTCAATAAGAGTTGAGGGATAGAGGTGCTCACAATGTAAGAACCTTGGGAATTTCTAGGGGTATTGTACCACCATTAATGCCAGCCCCGGAGAAATGTAGTACCCGCCGGGGAAATAAGAGCAGCCCGTGAGGATGATCAACCCGAGTTTGAGGAGTTTGATGATGACGATATAGGGAAGCGAGACCCGAGGATGAGACAACCATATGGGGGCCGTGATCATGTTGAAAGACATGGTTTTGACCATGGTCCTAGAGGGGAGCTTGGAGGTTTTGGTGGAAGGAATTTAGAGCCTGAGTTCGATGAACATGCTGAATATTATGAGGGCTTTCAACCAGCCTGTGGTAGCCGTGAAAATGGCCGTGATAATGGCTTGAACAGTGTCAAGGTTACTATCCCTGCATTCAAGGGAACTAATGATCCTGCCCGGTTTCTAGAGTGGAAACGTCAAGTTGAGAGGATATTTGAAATCAATGATATGACCGAGGAAAAGAAGGCTACGTATACCATCGCTTCCTTTGAGTCCTATGCTTCTACTTGGTGGGAGGCCGAGAAAAGATCGAGAGCTAGATATAATCAGCCCGCACGCATAACATGAAGAGAATTGAAGCAACTAATGACTCATAAGTATGTCAACCCAAAACACAAACAAGAGCAACTCTGGAGGTTATATGACTTGAAACAAGGGCTGAAATCCATGGAAGAATATTATGATGAGTTGGAGAAAATCTGCATATCACTTGACATGGAAGACAAAGAAGAGGATGAGGCTATTATACGGTTCAAGAATGGGTTGAATCGTGACATATCCAATCAGTTGAAGCTACACACATTTGTTTCTCTTCATGATGTACTCCTATCTTCCATTGAAGTTGAAATGATGATTAAAGAAGACAAGGCAGCTCGCTAGAGGAAGTTCTGATTCTACTTCCATGCATCGAAACAAGGAGTGGAGAACGCCGAGCACCAGTGGAGCAAGTGTGAGCCCCGAGGTGAAAGGGCCAGCGGAAAAGGTGATGTCTAAAAATGATCCTAAGGGGTCCGGAGGTAACTCTAAAACTCAACTTAATTCTCCTAGTGCATCTTCCTTTCAATGTCATAAATTTAAAGGCTATGGGCATTTCACTAAGGACTGTCCTACGCGAAAGACCATGCTTATTCTTGATGATGGTACTATTTGTGAGGTAGAGAGTGATGAGGAGATTGGGGGAGATGAGGGGGCTGATTTGATTGAGTGTGACGAAGAGGTAGTGGAAGATGATGGAGTGAATATGTCCTTAGTGGTGCATAGGAACTTGAGTACCATGAGTGTAAAGGAGGAAGGAGATGTGCAGAAATTATTTCATGCTAGATGTGGGGTGAAGGGAAAGGTGTGCTCGATGATAATTGGTTCAGGTTGCACTAATGTAGTGAGTCAAACACTGGTAACTCAACTTATCCTACCCACGTTAAAACATCCTCATCCCTATAGGTTGCAGTGGTGGTGAGTTGAAAGTAGTAAAACAAGCGCTTATTAAGTTTAAGGTGGGAGCTTATCAAGATGAGCTCATGTGTGATATAGTGCCTATGCAGGCTTGCAATTTATTGTTGGGCAGTCCTTGGCAATTTGATGGGTGAGTCTTTCAAGATGGCAAGGCCAACACTTATACGACCAAGCTAGAGGGCAATAGTTTTACATTCAAGCCCTTGACACCTAAACAAGCTAGTGATGATTACAAGCGCATGCAAGAGCTAAAAGAGGCGGCTATAACTAAGTCTCCTATGGGGACTAAACCTATGGCTGTAGACACTGCCAACACATCAGCCCTGCCAGGTAATATTTGTGCTATGATGCAACCAGGTTAGTATTTATGAGGTAATGATAGTTCTAAACTGTTTATTTGCCTAGTTCATAAGGGTCTTTAGTTAAGTTCTAATGATGACGATTCAACTAACATTCACCCCTTGCCTAGTGTTGTTGATGATGTTTTGCAGGAATATGTGGACATGTTTCTCAAGGAGATGCCGAGTGGAATGCCTCTGTTGAGGGGGATAGAACACCAAATCTACTTTGTTTTGGGGTCACAAATCCCTAACAAACCAGCCTACTGAAGCAACCTGCAAGATACCAAAGAGTTGCAACGGCAAGTGGACGAGCTGTTAGCTAAGGGGCTGGTCCGTGAGAGTTTGAGCCCATGTGCCATGTCCGTGATCTTGGTTCCAAAGAAAGACGACACATGGAGAATGTGTGTTGGTTGCCATGCAGTCAACAAAATAACGATAAAGTATCGTCATCCCATCCCTAGATTAGTTGACGTGCTAGATGAGTTAAGTGGTTCAAGTGTGTTTTCTAAAATTGATCTTAGGTCCGGTTACCACCAAATCCGTATGAAACTGGGTGATGAGTAGAAGACTGCGTTCAAGACCAAGTTTGGTCAGTACGAATGGTTGGTGATGCCTTTTGGATTCTCCAATGCACCTAGTACGTTTATGCGACTAATGAACCATGTACTTAAGCCGTTCATTAATAAGTTTGTGGTTATCTACTTTGATGATATTTTGATTTATAGCCGAAGTTTAGATGACCATGTTGATCACTTAAGGCAAGTACTCGATGTATTGACGGCTGAAAAGCTCTATGTTAATTATAAGAAGTGTGCCTTTAGTGTGGAGAGAGTTGTTTTTCTGGGGTTTGTTGTAAGTGCTAATGGTGTTGAGGTAGATGAATCTAAGGTTGAGGCTATTAGAGATTGGCCTACTCCTACTACTGTTTCACATGTTAGGAGTTTCCATGGCCTAGCTAGTTTTTACAGACGTTTTGTTAGGGACTTTAGCACCATAGCAGTACCACCCATTGTGTTGGTGAAGAAAGACCAGCCCTTTGTGTGGGGAGAGCCTCAAGAGAAGGCTTTCCAAGAGCTGAAACGTAGACTTAGTCCTGCCCCGTTACTACAGTTGCCTGATTTTAGTAAGGCATTTGAAATTGAGTGTGACGCCTCAGAGGTGGGAACTGGAGGTGTTGTCATGCAAGATGGGAAGCCTATTGCCTATTTCGGTGAGAAGTTGAAGGGGGCTGCCTTGAATTACTCTACATATGACAAGGGGTTGTATGCCCTCGTGAGAGCTCTAGCTCATTGGCAGCACTATCTATGGCCTAAAACGTTTGTAAATGGGAGTGATCATTTTAGGGGTCAAGAGAAGCTGAACAAAAGGCATGCCAAGTGGGTTGAGTTCATTGAGAGTTTCCCTTACATAATTAATTACAAGAAGGGAAAGGAGAATGTAGTGGCTGATGCGCTTTCTAGAAAGTTTGCTTTGGCTACCACATTAGCATCTAGGCTGATGGGTTTGAGAGTATTAAGTCTATGTATATGCATGACCCTAAGCTTAAGAGTGTGTGTGATGCCATTGCTAGTGGGCAGCGAGTAGAGAAATATCAATGGCATGATGGGTACCTTTTTAAGAAGGGGAGAGTTTGTATTCCCAAGTCTTCATGGCGCGAGTTGCTGGTGCGTTAAGCACATTGTGGGGGCTTGATGGGTCACTTTGGGGTAGATAAGACCTTGGATATATTAGGGGAGCAGTTTCATTGGCCTAAGATGAGGCGTGATGTTGAGCGTGTTTGTGGAGCTTGTTTAGACTGCAAATAGGCTAAGTCTAGGTCTAGTAATCATGGTTTGTACACTCCCTTACCCGTCCCTACTAGTCCTTGGGTAGATGTTTCTATTGATTTCATGATGGGGCTGCCTCGTTCGAGGGGTGGTCATGATAGTATTTATGTGGTTGTTGATAGGTTCTTTAAGATGGCTCATTTCATTCCTTGTAAAAAATGTGATGATGCACAATATGTTGCTTCCTTGTTTATTGCTAATGTGTTAAAGCTGCATGGTGTGCCTCATACTATTGTTAGTGATGGGATGCAAAATTTTTGAGTCACTTTTGGAAGTGCTTGTGGGGTGCTCTTGGCACCAAACTGTTGTTTACTACGTCCT
The DNA here is from genome assembly GCA_002018475.1 of Nicotiana obtusifolia. NCBI lineage: Eukaryota > Viridiplantae > Streptophyta > Magnoliopsida > Solanales > Solanaceae > Nicotiana > Nicotiana obtusifolia. The sequence goes on from MCJB01046513.1 coordinate 85,149, forward strand.
ATCATTCACGGACTAACGATCAGACTGAGGTTGTTAACCGAACCTTGTGAGCTCTTCTTCGACCTATGACCAAAGGGTAGGCGGGGACGTGGGCTGATAGATTGCCTATTATGGAGTTTGCTTATAATAGAACTGTGCATAGAATGAATAGTATAACTCCATTTGAATGTGTTTATGGCTTTAATCCCTTGATTCCACATGATCTTACTCCTTTGCCGAGAGATGCAGCTATTAGTGTTGATGGTGAAAATCGGGCAGCCGCGTTGCTCGAGTTGCATGCTAAGGTGAGGAAGAACTTGGAGGAAGCTTATGAGAAAGTGGTGGCCAAGAAGAATAAAGGGAGGAAAAAGCTAGATTGAAGAAAGGTTATTGGGTTTGGGTGAACTTCCGAAAGGAGAGGTTCCCGAACCAAAGGAAGGGGAAGCCAGCCTCGCGAGGAGATGGTCCATTCCAAGTGCTGCAAAAGATCAATAACAACGCCTATGTTATAGACCTGCCAGGTGAGTATAGTGTTTCTAAAATGTTCAACGTTTCTGACTTAATTCCTTGTGTTGCAAGTAGCTTCGCTTTGAGAGATGATGATGGCTCGATTTCACGGACGAAATCTTCTCAAGAAGGGGAGGATGATGCAGGCCAGCCTGATCAAGCTACGTTCGTGCCTTCGAGACCATTTACGAGGAGTCAAGCTAAGGAGCTTCATGATATCCATTTAATGGTGATGAAGATCCATGATTGCACAATGATGGAATAAGCGGGCAGCATGTTGGATAAGACAAGAAAGGCTTTGATTAGCCTTGGAGAAGGAGGGTCGTGCACTAGTTGAGGCCGAGAACTCAATGAACGTCTCAACTAGCTCTTATTAGTTATGTTGCGTAGTTAGTCTTGAGCAAGACAATGGCACTTATTTGGCCCTGCGTGGTCACTTGAAATTTAGCCAAATTATTGGTCTTTTTACTAGTTATTCCTTTCCTAGTTGTATTAGGCTAAGGGCTCATCCTATATAAGCCTCAAGACTATATTATTTTCAGCACCTTACCATAATTGTTAAGAATAAAATTCGGCAGGTTTGTGATCTCCAAAACCCGTTGTGTGAACTTGTCCTAATACTTGGTGTGAATCAACATTGAGCTTGTTCCTCCCATTGATCAAGAAATTTGCAAGTCCTTAGTTGTCTTGAAGGTTCTTTGCATAGTATAGGTCCTCCTTGGCTTCATCAAGAAGGTAAGTAGACTAGTTCCTACTTATAGTCTTGGTAGATCATTGAGTTTCTTGCCTTTATCTTGTTTTCTTGCATTCTTAGTTTAATATTGCATTATTACGTCATTCTTCTCCACCAATAATGTTTCCTCAAATCCTGATACATCTTAGCAGCACCCGGATAAATGGCGTACTGCGAACTGTGGGGCTCCTCAAGAATCAACTCACGCAATCCATCCATATTGGGCGCATATATCCAGCCTTGTCATCTCTGATAGAAACCTCGTTGGAATCGCCGTGCTGTACCGTGCCTTAAGAACAAGCAAATAGGGGACATCATACTGACGCTCTCTCATGCACTCATACAAAGAACACCAAGAAACCACGCAATCAAGAACCCGGCTGGGCTCCAAAACATCCAATCTCACAAATCGATTTGCCAAAGCCTGAATATCCAATGCTAGTGGCCTCTCACCAACTGGAATATATGTAAGGCTACTAATACTCTTAGCCTTTCTACTCAATGCATCAGCCATTACATTGGCCTTCTAGGGATGGTACAAAATAGTTATATCATAGTCTTTCTACAGCTCTAACCACCTCTGCTGCCTCAAGTTCAGGTCATTTGTCTTAAACAAGTGCTGTAGACTCGGATGATCTGTGAATACCTTGAAAGACACGTCATGGAGATATTGCCTCCAAAACTTCAATGCATGAATTATGGATGCCAACTCTAGATCATGAATAGTGTAGTCCTTCTCATGGTGCTTCAGCAGGGCCGAAACATAAGAAATCACCCTACCTTCCTGCATCAATATACACCCACTACCAACCCGTGAAGCATCACTATAAATCATAAATGAACTCGATGGTAAGGAAAAACCAAGATTGGAGCTGTGGTCAAGGCAGCCTTGAGCTTCTAAAAGCTCTTCTCGCACTCGTTGGACCACCTGAATGGAGAAACCTTCTAGGTCAATCTGGTCAAAGGTGCAGCAATGGACGAAATACCCTATAGGAAACGGTGAAAATTTCCTGCCAAACAAAGGAAACTCAGAATCTTAGTAGCTGAAGACGGTCTAGGCCAACTCTAAACTACCTCAACATTCTTCGGATCTAGTTTGATCCCCTCACTAGATACCACAGGACCCAAAAATGCCATCGAATCAAGCCAAAATTCACACTTTGAGAATTTTGCATATAACTTCTTCTCCATGAAGGTCTGGAGCACAATCCCCAAGTGCTGCTCATGATCCTCCCAGCTACGGGAGTACACCAAGATGTCGTCAATGAATATAATGACAAAAAAGAAGAGATATGGTGGGAATACACTGTTCATCAGGTGCATGAATGCTCGTGGGAAGTAGGCTAGCCAAAATGACATTACTAGGAACTTGTGGTGACCATACCGAGTCCTAAAAGCAGTCTTTGGAATATCTGGATCCCGAATCTTCAGCTTATGATACCCTGACCTCAGATTAATCTTCGAGAACACTCTAGCACCCTGAAGCTGGTCAAATAAGTCATCAATGCGTGGTAATGGATGCTTGTTCTTGACTGTGACTTTGTTCAACTGCCTATAACCAATACACATCCGCATAGCACCATCATTCTTCTTCAAAAAATAGAACCGGAGGACTCCAAGTTGACATACTAGGTTGGATCTAACCCTTATCAAGCAACTTATTAAACTGCTCTTTCAATTCCTTCAACTCTACAGATGCCATATGGTATGGAGGAATAGAAAGGGCTGAGTGTCCGGCGCCAAGTCAATACCAAAATCAATATCTCTATCAAGCGGCATCCGGGGTAGGTCTTTTGGAAATTCATCTGGGAAATCCCTCACTACCGAAACAGACTCAACGATAGGAGTACCAGCACAGACACCCTCACAGAGGCTAAATACGTATCATAACCCTTCTCTACCATCTGCTGTGCCTCAAGAAAGGATACAACTCTACTCGAAATATAATCCAATGTACCCCTCCACTCCAACCGCAAAAAAACTGGCATAGCCAGTGTCACAGTCTTGGTGTGACAATTCTGAATAGCATGATAGGCGACAACCAGTCCATGCCCAAGATCACATCAAAGTCTACCATATTGAGTTATAATAGATTAACTCTAGTCTCAAAACCACCAATAACACACGACTGATAAATATGGTCCACAATAATAGAATCTCCCATGGGCGTGCACAAATAAACAGGAGAACTCAAAGAATCATGAGGTATATCCAAATACGGAGCAAAGTAATATGACACATATGAGTAAGTAGAGCCCGGATCAAATAAAACTGAGGCATCCCTTAGCCGACTAGAACAATACCTGTCATGACTGCATTTGAAGCGGTAGCCTCCATCCTACTGAAAAAGCATAGAAATGAGCGTGGCCTCCCCCTCTAGGGCGACCTCGGATGGCCTGACCTCCACCCCGAGCTGGCGGTGGAGGTGGGGCGGCAACCATGGCCTACGAATCCTATGGACCCTGTGGAATCTGTGGAACCTATGTAGCTTGTGAAGATGAACCCCTCCTAAGTCTGGGATAGTCCCTCACCATGTGTCTGGTATCGCCACACGCAAAACAAGCTCTCGGTAGGCGTTGTTGTCGATTCTGACCCTAGCATGATCGATGGGATTGATGCTGAGAGCACTTCGTGTGGGAGGTGCACTAGAAAGTGGCAGTGTATACTATGCAACTTGGGGCCTATAAATAGCTAGAGCGCTGCTAGTAGCTGGAAGTGTTGAATAAACTAGTCGACTCACATATCTCTGCCATGTCGGGTTGTAGCTGCAGCATGTCCACCACTAAATCCTCTAGTACCTCGAGGCCTTTTGGCCTCCTTGTTCTCCCTTTCTCGACCCCGCATACCCACCAATCTCCGTGTGATCTCTGCCATCTACTGATATAGAGTGTCTGTTTCCAACTCTCGAGCCATGAAGAATATAATACCATAGTTGCGCTCTTGATGAATCTGCAGACTCTCTCTTTGACTGCTACAACAACATAGGTGCACGTCTAAAACTAATTAAATTAGATAGCATACTCTGACACTGTCGTAGCCCCCTGACATAGCTGCTCAAACTCTGTCGCCATGCATCCCGAAGGTTTTAGGGAACAAGCTTCCTCAGAAACATCTCTGAAAATTGAGCCCAAGTGAGTGGGGCTGCATCAGCTGGTCTACCCTCCTCGTAAGCCACCACAAATACGCTGCTCCTGACAGCTGAAATGTAGTAAAAGTAACATTGCTCATCTTCATAATACCCATGGTACGAAGAATGCGCTGGTACTTCTCTAGAAGCCCTGTGCATCCTCCGTAGCTGTGCTGCTGAAGGTAGGAGGATCATACTTCTTGAACCTCTCAAGTCTCCTCTGTTCCTCCTCAGATGCCACTAGCCTAGCCTCATGCTGAACCGAAAAACCAGGTTGCATTGGCATAACCCCCGATACTTGGACAACATGGACCCGCTGCTCTAGAGTGTGGGATGTGGGAGTTTGAGCTCCTCCCCCAGCCTGAGATGTAGCCGGTGCAAGGGGAATCAATCCTTCTTGAGCTAGAGTGCCGAGCATGCTCATGAACTGTGCTAGGGTCTCCTGATGTCCAGAACAACAACAGGTATCTCGAGTGTCAGTCCCCCAATAGAAGCTACTGGTGGCTCCACAGTCACTGCCCGAATAGGTGCTCTGGATGCACTACATGCCCCTCCTCTCCCTCTATCCCGGCCTCAGCCTCTCGTGACGCTAGCAGGGAGCGCGAGTGTCCGATCATTGGATCCAGCAGTGCGTGTCTCACCATCTATTAGAGAATAGAAAGATAAAACTCAGATTTCGAAATCAACAAATTCTCATGATAAGGAATCAAAGAACTGGAAATTTCCTAATAGTTCCGTAGCCTCCTAAAGATAAATACAAACATCTCCGTACCGATCAACAAGACTCTACTAAACTTGCTTATTACTCGTCGGACCTGTGAACCTGGAGCTTTGATACCAACTTGTCACGACCATAATTTCCCACATTAGGATGTCGTGATGGCACCTAATCTCTATGACTAGGTAAGCCTAACATTCTTTGATAACTTTTTAGAATCAACAACTAATATAATAAGATAACTCAATAAAACTCTCCAACATAGAACATCTGTAACAAACTTCCCAAAACCAGTGGAAGTTAGTCATAAACTCTACAGTGATAATTGAAAAGCTCTAATACAACACTGTTTGGGTAGAAGGTAAACAACAGTAAAAGTAATCACTAAAGGTGACTCTGAGGCCTATGAGCACCAAGCAGGTATACTTTGAAGTCTCCGGAATGCATAGCCAAATCACTGATGCCTAGCCATAGATGAAGTACCTGGATCTACACAAAAAATGTGCAGAAGCGTAGTATGTGTATACCACAACGGTACCTAGTAAGTATCAAACTTAACCTCGGTAGAGTAGTGACGGGGCCAGGTCAAGACTCCTACTAGGATAAGAGAAACTAAATAAGGTATAGCACAAACAAATAATGGAAGACGAGGAAATAAATGACTATAAGACAGTTCAATAATGTAAGCTAACACGGAATTTGAAGCAATAAAGGCAAGATGGAGTGATCAGATGAAAGAATTACAAGTAATCAATACGGAAAAATGCAAGAAAGGCAAATAAAGAGATAACAAAAATGTTCAAGCAATGAACCTCTATAACATAGAATAAACAACAAGAATCAAAACCGAGGTACCGCCTCATATCCACATTTTTCAATTCAAAATCACAACCTTTCCTTATACCACTGCGTGAGTCTTACATTAAGATATATTCAAAAATATTTTTCCTAAAATAGCTAAACGCACTTTAGCCCTCATATGTCGCCGCGTGGCTTCAAGCAATTCTATTACTAGCAATACGCACATAAATTCCCACGTTATGTCACTGCATGCACATCAACCCCTATCCTTATACTGATGCATGCGCGTTAACCTCACAACAAAATAACAACTCGCACCACAAGTGCCTATATGCCACAACTTCCAAAAACCAGCAATACCAAAGTTACCACAATGTATAGCCCACGGTTCAATCACAATGTGAACACGAATCTTTATAAAAACAAAATGAATGAGAATTACTTGACAAGGAAGGATATATCAAGAACCAACAACTTCAGATAAGAATAACTTAACAATAAAGGAGATAACACGACCATAAGAGAGTTAACAAAGGCAATTAAGGCATACAAGAGCATATTTGACAATAAGGGATATAGCATGTGATAACAACATCAAGTGAGCATGTAAAGAGCAATTTGACAATGAAAGATATATCATGATATTACAATTTATAATTAAATGCATGAAAGAGTCTAAATCGATCAAAATACTACATATAAGCCCGTGTATACACTCGTCACCTCATGTACACGCATGTCACACAATCCAAACAATACAAATCAACCCTAATGCTATGGGGTAGTTTCCCCTACACAAAGTTAGATAAGATACTTACCTCAAACAAGCTAAATCAACCCACTAGTAAGCCTTTTCTGCGAAAATCCAACTCCGGACGGCTCGAATCTGGCCAAAATAATTTAATACCACAAATACAAATCATAGGAAATAATTCCGGATAATAAAGTTACAATATTTAAAGAAAATCCGAACACCCATTTCGATACGATTCCAACCTTACAAAAATTATCCAATTCTGACCTCAAATCGACCATCAGATCCTCAATTTATAGTTTAGATAAGTTTTCACTAAATTCCCAAATTTCTCCAACTCAAAACATTAATTAAATGATAAAAACAATGACGGAATGATGAATAATAAGCAAATACAAGTCAATAACACTTACCCCGCAATCCTTGAAAATCCCCTAAAAAATGTCCCAAAAACGAGCTCTCTAACTCAAAATATTGATAATGAATAAAACCCTCGAAGAAGATATTTTTGCCCAGCAATTTCCGCATTTGCGGTCATTTTGTAGCGTCTGCAACTCTGCATCTGCGAAAAAACCATCGCAAATGCGGCTCTAATCAAGCCCAACAAGTTCCGCTTCTTCGGTCCACACAACTCATCTGTTGCTTCCGCTTTTGTGGAAACGTATGGGCTTCTCCGCATCCGCTTCTTCAGCCTTCGGCTGCACTTGCGGTCCTTCAATGCTCGTTCAAAGTCTGCTTCTGCGGACCAGTCGCTGCATTTGGAAGTGCACACCTATGCCTAGGTGTTTGCACTTGTGACTTTCCCCTGGCCAGCCTCCCTTCGCTTCTGTGATTCCACAGCCGCACCTGCGGCTATGCCCACCGCATGTGCGATGACAGTAGAAATCAGTTGTTCTTCAGCCATCCTCCTAAGTCCATAATGGACCCGAATTCAATACGAATCATACCCGGTGCCCCAGCAATCATATCATCAAGTCCCAAAACATAACACGAACGTATTCGAGGCCTTAACTTACATCAAAGAATATCAAATCTAAGAATCGCACCCCATTTCAAGCCTATTGAATCAATGAACATTTAACTTCTAAAACAAATGACGATTCATACCATACCAACTCCGAATTAGCTTAAATTTTGAATGCAAGTTCCAAATGACACAACAGAGCTATACCAACTCCCGAAATCACAATCTGAGCTTGATATCAATAAAGTCAACCATCGGTCAAACCTATCAACCTTTCGAACCCTTAATTTTCTAACTTTCGCCAAAAGGCCTCAAACCAACCTACAGACCTCCAAATCAATATCCGCACATATACTTAAGTGTAAAATCACCATATGAAGCTATCGAAACCATCAAAACATTATTCCAGAGTCGTCTACATGAAAGTCAAACTCCGATAAACTCTTTCAACTTTAGCTTCCAACTTTGGGACTAAGTATCCCAATTCACTCTGAAACTCACCCGAAACCAAACCAACCACCCCGGAAAGTCACATAACCACAATTGAACATGTAGGAGGCAATAAATAAGGAAACAGGGCTATAATAGTCAGATGTCGTAGGCCTGACCTTAGGCTAAACCGGAATAACTGGCTGCGCTAGCATGACACCCGGGACCTGATCAACGTAGACTCGTTGGTCTGGAGTAAGGGTCGTGGGAGTTTGAGCTCTTTCCTTAGCCCGACATATGGCTGGTGTAAGAGGAATCAATCCCACCTCATCTAGAGTGCCGAACATGCTCAAGAACTGTGTTAGGGTCTTCTGATGTCCAGGTGCAGTAATAGGTGCCTCGGGTGCCTGTCCCCCAATCGGACTAGTGGCTCCTCAATTGCTGCTCAGGCAGGTGCTCCGACTGCAGCACATGCCCCTCCTCGACCTCTGGCCCGGCCTCGCACGGCTCTAGTAGGGGCACCGGTGTCTAATTATCGGATCCATCAGTGTGTGTCCTCACCATCTATGAGAGAATAGAAAGGCAAGGATTCAGATTTCGAAGTTAACCAATTCGCACGGTAAGGAGTCAAAGGAGTGGAATTTCCTAACAGTTTCGTGCCTCTCGAAAATAAGTACAGACGTCTCCGTACCGATCTGCAAGACTCTACTAAACTTGCTTATGACACGTAACACCTATGAACCTAGAGCTTTGATACCAACTTGTCACGATCCAAATTTTTCACCTTAGGATGTCATGATGGCACCTAGTCTAAGACTAGGTAAGCCTAACATGCATTGAGAAATAGCAGAAATAATAATGTAAACATCAAATTTAACTGTTAAACTATCAAAACAGAATCTAGATGATACAAGTGTCAAAAACTCCCCAAAACCTGGTGGAACCAAGTCATAAACTCTACAAGAGTGCATTAATAGTCTTGAAATACAAAATTGTTTTGGACAGGAAATAAATAGTAGAATATCTAAAATCAGAAGGTGACTTCGAGGCCTGCGAACGCCGAGCAGGTGTACTTGGAAGTCTCCAATAATAGCTAATCAATCAGTGGTGTCTAACGCGGGTAGATGTACTTGGATCTGCACAAAAATGTGCAGAAGTGTAGTATGAGTCCACCATAATGGTACCTAGTAAGTATCAAGCCTAACCTCTGTAGAGTAGTAATGAGGCTTGGAAAGCAAGGAAGTAAATGAAAGATAAGCAGTTCAACAATATAAGCTACAATAGAAATTTGAGTAGTAAAGATAACAAGTAGTGAACATGGACTATCGAAAGTAAGACCAATGAAGAAAACAACAAGAACTGTTCAACCAACAAGCCTGTTTTAGCATGGAATGTACAACATAATCACAACCAAGGTACCACGCCTCATATTCACATTTCACAATTTCAATCACAATATTTCCTTATATCACCGCGTGAGCTTTGCATTTATTTTTAAAAACCTTTACCCGAAATAGCTACACGCATTTTAGCTCTCTTATCTCACCGCGTAGCTTCAAGTAATTTCCTTACTAGCAACATGCGTATAAATTTCCACCTTATCATATCGCATGCGTATCAACCCCTATCCTTATACCACCGCATGCGTATTAATATCACAACACAATAATCAACTCGCACCACATGCCATAATCAACAATACTGATGTTAACACAACATATTGTCCATGGCTCAATCACAATCTGTACAGAATCTCAATAACAACAAAATGAATAAGGAATGCTCAACAAGGATAGATATCTCAAGAATTACCAATTTCAAGCTCAATGTGACAATGACTTCCACAACTTCAATACCAATAAATCAACAAGAAGATATTCCACGAAATAACAACTTCAAGTAAGAGTATTTCAACAATAAAAGGGGTAAGGGGACAATAAGGAAGGTTGCAGCTTCAATTAAGCATATAAGAGCAATTACAACAATAAAGGGAATAACAAATTCTAACAACAACAATTGGAGCATGTGAGAGTAAATTTAACAATAAAAGATGTAACATGTTATAACAATTTCAAGTAAAGACATGGAAGAAGTCTAAAGGTCTAAACCGGTCAAAATACCACATATAACCCGTGTACACACTCGTCACCTTGTGTACACGTCTTTCGCATAGTACAATTAGCACAAACAACCCAAATTATAAGGGATAGTTCCCCCACACGATGTAAGGAAAGATACTTACCTCAACTAGGCCAAATCAACCCTCGAAAATAGCTTTTCCTCTAAAATTAGCCTCCATACGACAAATCTAACCAAAAGTGACTTAATATTATCGAACAATGCAAGAGAAACCAATTATAATAGATAAAGATTTGATATTCACACAATTCCCAAAAAGTCAACAAAAAGTCAACCCGAGGCTCTCCCGATCAAAACCCGGGTCCAAGGGTAGATTCCAACTATCCATAACCCCACGAGTCGATATATGTGTTTTGTTTACAAATCTGAGTCCAAACCGACTCTCTAAACTCAAATCTTCATTTTTCAAAACTTTGACAAAATTCCTAATTTTCCTCTTTGATTCTCATAAATTTGATCTTAAATCTAAGATATAATCCTGAAATATAGTTGGAAATTGATTAGAATTATTTACCTAATGTTTGTAGATGAAAATTCCCTCTACAAATCAACTCCTACCGAGTCTAGGGTTCTAAAATATGATTAAATGATATGAAATCCCAACTTTCTAACCTTTTGCGCAATTGAGATTGAGAACCCTCGTAATTGTGAATAATTTCTCGCAATTGCGGCTACTGAGAGCCTAACTGGGACTTCGCAAATGCGAAAATGGAATCGCAATTGCGAACCCTGTCCCCTTCGCAAATGCGACAAAGTATGTCACAATTGAGAGCCTACCCAGATTGGCCTATGTTCGCAATTGCGAGTGAGGCATAGCAAATGCGATACCTGACCCTCACTTGTTCACTTCGAAATTGCGAGGTTGGTGCTTGCAATTTTGACATCAGAGCACCAGCACATCAGCAAATCATGTTTCAGTCCAATTCATTCCGAAACATGTCCGAAACTTATCCGAGCCCTCGAAGCTCCAAACCAAACATCCACTCAAATCTAAAACATCATACGAACTCGCACACGCGATCAAAACACAAAATATTATCTAGAACGACAAATCGGACATCAAAACGCATGAATTTAAAAGAAAAGTTCAAGAACTTCTAGAATTGCAACCAAACGTCTGATTCCTATCAAATCAATTCCAAATGACACCAAATTTTGCAGAGAAGTTCTAAATAGCATAATGGACATATTTCATGTCCCAAAACCAAATTCCGAACCCGATAGCCAAAAATCAACCTACTGTTAAACTTGGGAAAATCTTCTAAACCTCAAATTGCCAACTTTCGGCAAATCAACACAAATTCACCTACAAACCTCCGAACTCGATTCCGGACATACGCCCAAGTCAAAAATCATGATATGAACTTATCGGATACATCAAAATACCATTTCGGGATTGTTTTCACAAAGTCAAACTTTGATCAACACTTCTAATTTAGGCTTCTAAACCAAGAACCAAAGGGTCTAAATGAATCTGAAACCTTCCCAGATTCAAACCAATCAACCCTGCAAGTCATAAGACCACAAATATACATATCTGAAGCATCAAAATGGGAAATGGGGAGCAAATACATAAAATAACCGGCCAGGTCATTACATCAGGACTGGAATAGAGATTGTCCATGCTATTGCAATTTTAGAAGGACAGAACTCCTAGTATGCTACCTTTATTGCAGCCCCGGGATATATATCAGCAGAAGATACAGCTCGACTCTTCTTCTCTCAAGTCATCAAATATTGGGACTTGCCTAAATATATTGTTAGTGATCGCGACTAACGCATCACTAGCAACTTTTGGACCCAACTCTTTAAGTGCGTCGGGTCAAAATTGAGTCACAGATTAATTTTTCATCCGCAATATGATGGCCAAATGGAGCGGTTCAACGGCATGTTGGAGGAATATCTCCACCACTTCGTAACCAGATCACAGAAGATTTGGGTGAAGCTTTTGGATGCTGCTCAACTGTGTTTCAATTCACAAAAAAGCTCTGGTACCAACAAAAGCGCTTTTGAAATTGTATCGGACAGCAACTGCTACTCCCACACACCGTGAATGCATCAAACATGCCAAAATCTTCTCGAGCTGCTAGTTTCTCGAAAGAATGAAAACGAAATTTGGAGATAGTACGGAGCTATCTTGTCAAAGACCAAAAGCAGATAAAGTGGCATGCTGATCAAAATCGTCGCTTTGTGGAATATCAAGTAGGAGACAAATTGATGGTCAAAATCCCAAAGCGGTACATGTTTGCAGGGGTCCATGACCCTCGTCTACTGCAAAAATATATTGGACCCCTGTCCATTAAAAGGCGCATTGGGAAAGTTGCATACCGGGTAGATAACCCAGCTTGGTGGAAAATCCACCCCGTCTTCCATGTCAGTCCCCTAAAACTTTTTCGGGAAGATATGGAGGATCCTTCACAAGGCCAACTCACAAACCCAGTATTTGAGGCCCCAATTGAAGCAGGAAAAGGCGTGCTGAAGTTATTCTAGATGATCGAGTAATTCACGCCTTAAGGAAAGATCATCAAGAGTTCTTGGTGAAATAGCATGGATGTGATGCGGAGGAGAATACTTGGGAGAGGGGAACTTCCCTCAAAGCCTACAAGAGCCTAATTGATGATTATCTTGCAAGTAAGGCACCGAGGATGTCGCCAACTCAGGTGGGGAAGAATGTCATAGGCGGCTTTCCAGCCATGCCCTATGACCCCTTGGACGCGCCCCGTGCCGTCCTGGCAAGCCTCCTAGCGCCCAGCGCCACGGTCGGCCCCATGGTCTTGGCAGCTCAAATTGACAAGCGTGCATGTTCCTCTATCACCCACTGATAGCCATCACCAGCGCCCAGCCACAGGTAGATGCCAACAGTTCCACGCACGCAGACCCCGATGCTAAAGACAAAGTTGCTGCCAACAGACTTATTTCTACTTTGTAGAAGACTAAGTCCTTTTTATTGTAAATACAAATTAGTTTGACTTCATTTACTTTCAGTGTGCTTTTACAGCTTTTATAGGTCAAGTGATGTAACTTTGGGTTATTGTTTTTAAGAATTATTAGAGGGGATCAAGCAATCAAACTTTCGAGCGAGCAAACAATTCACTGTACTGGTGTCTCTCCCCCTCGACACTGTGTTGCTTTATTCTCAATTCTATTTTCTGCTCTCTCAGTTGCTCATGACATTGATTTTCCTTTACGAAACTGACAATCCAGTCTAGCATATGGAGGGGACCTCAGTTGGCGGACAACAATAGCACTGACATCAATTGCTTAACCTTACGTCGCCCTTCCAAGGAATCTTAGGAAGGCACCACGTAATAGTACATATGGAATAGTACTAGTATGTAAAGGTAAATGTCCACTTTCAAAATAGAATGCCAATATAAGCAAAGGGAAAACCATAGAAACAACAAGTCACAATAAAAAATATCCAAATGCCCAGTTAAAACATAACAATTTTCAAAATACGAAAATAGTATATATTTTTTGTTGGGAGATCATTAGCACTGATATACCACCGTGGTTCTTGCATGGAGTCTGAGCACGCCTGATCGGCTAGGGCATCTCCCCACGAACAATGTGTTTTGACATGTGATGCGAAAAAAAGTTGTTGCCCAGAGTAGTACCACCATGTGCGCAATATGGCATCCGATCTCCATCCGATCGGCTAGGCCGCCTTCCCACGTATGCCGTGTGGGTTGACTTTCCAATTCACAACTAATATCAACCTCATCCCAATTAAGTGGAATAAACACAATCACATCAATATTTCAATTTTATCTCAAATAAAGGGAATAATTACAATCCACCCCTACATCGGCACGTGTAGTTTCGGGTGTGGGCCTTATGGCCCACCCTTCCTCGATTTTCTGATGATACTCCCGAAAATATTTTTAGTTTGCATACAAGGGAAACAAAAGCACTAATCTAATTTATATCCACCTCATTACCTTCCACACTATATATAGCCTCGTCAGTAACTTCAACCATTCACAACATCATTATTATTTCATTGGCTCTCTTGGCTATTCTTATGATTCTTCATCCCAAGGCACGGTGGTTGTATCTTATATTCTATGCTTTCGTTTCTTTACTTACAAGGATTATCATCAAAAGTATCAACAAATAGAATATTCTGAAAATTACAACTTTAGTTTTATTAGTAACGAAGACTTTAAAAACAGTGGATTTCTTTCCAAGAAATGCAGCAAAATAATTGACAATCGAAGAACAAGTTAAAATCATAGGCAATCGAAGCACAAGTTAAAATCATAAATGGGTAACACATCAATTATTCCTGAATATTTTTCCTCAAAAGGGTAATGCATAATTTCAACTCATGAAGATATAAGAGCTCCAAACACATTGGAAATACTTACAAATCCTAACATTAGTTAAAACAGCCACATTTGGGCATAACTTGGGTACATAAGCTTTTAGGCAAATCTATTTTCGAAGTCAGTTTTGAACAGTTGAATCAAGGCTTAGTTCATTACCTTTCTCACATCATTTGATTTCCCCGGCACCATTGACCACGGGTATTACTTTCATTCTTGGCACGTTGGCCGCACTTTATATCTCCAACCCACTTCTTTCACTTTCAAGCATCCTTATAGATTATCAACAACAAGGTATTTCTACTCAAGATTTTAAATACACATTTGAGCAACTAACCAAATTAAGGGTCCAGGCGCATGTGATTTCTTATAAAATTCGACATGCTAGTTTTCATTTAAATCACGTTTTCAAATCACAAAATATTCACACAAAACCCACGCTTAATCACCTTCTAAAATAGTAACTCAACATAACAAGAACATTTGGATTACAAATTGAACGCATATATCTTTTGACACAAGGCTTACTCGGAATAATCAATTTATAATGAGCAACACGGGACTTACAAGGCATTGTGGGGTTCAATTCTAAAAGTGGAGTTTAGCCAGCATACCTTGTTTGAGCCCTTTTTAAGTTACTACAATGCCTCACACTTCTAGCAATAACAATCTATAGGGAGATAGTGAAAATCGGTTAATAATTAGAAGGATTCCAATGGTGTAACTCTCTTAGGAATTTTGGCAAACACCCAGCATGCAAGATAGACTACGAAGCCCTACAATGCTAATCCCTTCCTCACTCAACCAATTTCAACAAGAAGTACCAAAAATGGTTCATGAACCCCACATACTACAACCTATTGTCACATGCATGGCCTATTTCCAACCCCACAATACACTAGAACTGATAATCTTTTGCATGAAAGCTTTAGAGTAAGACTTACCTAGATAGATGATTATCTAGTGATTGACTTTCATGATTCTTGAAGGTTGGTTCAAGATTGGATGATTAGAATGCTGATTTCTTCCTTCTCTCTCTAAAATGCTCTTACCTCTATCTAAAATCATTAGACAATCATTCCAAAATAAGCCCCAAAGGCCATTTATTAAAATGCGGTCGGTTATAAAAATGAAAAATGGACCTTCCGAACTCAGGTCTGCGGTCGCGGAATGGACCGCATAACAAATATGCGGCCTGCAAAATGGGCCGCGAAAATGATGCCATGAACTAGGCTGATCTAGACCGGTCTGCGGTCCGCATACCACTTATGCGGCGCAGAATGATCCGCAGAATGACCCAACAAAATTCTTCATGCCAAATCTGCAATGAAAAATACGGACCGCAAAATGGATATGCAATCGCATAATGGACTGCAAAATGACCTTCAAAATTCAACAACTTTCTGCTCAACTCCGCGATGATTATGCGGCCAGCGAAATGGTTCTGCGATCGCGAAATAGATCGTAGAATTGCCTTCTTCTGCCAAAAATTTTCATCCACTACTCAAAGCATTCTTCAACCCTAAAAGTCCGTACCACGGTGATCTTGCGAGCTGCGAAGAATTTCGATAGTCCTCAAACACATATGTCTACCTCGGTACCACCAAACCTCAAATTCCATGGCGAAATTTTACTGGGCCTTACAAAAACATGAGTGGTAGTCCCTTAGTAAGTGGATCCACGACCATGGTGTTTTTACCAATATTCTCTATAACTACCTAACCACAATGAACTCTTTTTTTAACAACTAAAAACTTTATGTCAATGTGCTTTGACTTTTACCGAAATCCTATTGTTATTAGAATACAAGATTACTAGCCTATTGTCAGAGAATAACTTAAGTATTCTTTTAACTTTATTTTTAAATTCGCAGCAATGACAAAATTCTACAATCATATTCCATAATCAGATGCCATATAATATATTGTAAACAAAACTGTTATGGTGAAAAAAGCTATGATTGCTCGTTTAACAGTCTTGTCTATATATCTCACTCACCAAGAATGTATCATATTATATTAGCATCTAGCAAAGTGGTATCTAAATACCTGATTATCATTAACCTTTTCGACTTTCTTTATGTGAGCATAAAAAAGTGTATGTATGTTCCTTGTAAGTACCTCATGAACCTTTTGTACGCTCTTGAAAGATAAATTTATAAGTTAATTAAATATCTACCTAAAATCCCAAAATTATATGCAAATACCCAAATACATACTAATCAAAAAATATACTTACTCCCACTGAACTTGTGTTATACACAATTATCAACAAGATTCATCTCAAAACCAAATGAAACAATACCTTATTTCTAAGATGAAGAGAACCACGCATTACGAGGAAAAGAGAAATAGCTTTAGTAGTGAGATAAAAATCTGAAAAATTAAGGGGATAAAAATATTATTGGACAAAAGTCTTTTAATTCTCCTTTGGAGATATGCCATTGATACGCTCAAATTACACTTTAATGAATAGTGTAAAGCGGTCGATGTCAAATATAATAACCAAACAAGGTTGGGGTCGAATCCCACGGGGAATAGGTGTGAAAAGGTTACTTGACTAGTGTGTTACTCGACAACAGTCGTAATTCTACCTAGTTAACCGTAACAAGAGTATGAACTGAGTTTGGTTTTTGATAAAGACTAATCGAAATGTTGAGAATGTAAATAATTTGATTAAAGAAACCAAGGTTGTGTCCCCATTAATGAAGTGTAATGCTATCGGTGTCAATATGATATATTTCTAACGGAAGGTTCTTTTTGATATGCAAATGATGTCTAAGTGACTACCCAATATTTTTCAATAGTTAGGTAGTATTTCCTCTTTATGATTTTTCCAAATATAAAAGAGTTGCAATTAAGAACAATCAATTTATGCCAAATAACACCCACTTATTCCTACGCGATTTTATTAAACAAGGTTTAAAGCCTTGAGTCTTTGATATTTACTTCTACCAAATTCTACCCCACTTTCCCAAGCAAAGATAGAATTTAACGGCGCTTGTTAATGTTTGCAACCACCAACAATAAATGAAGAATGAGAAGTAAATAAATATCAACCAACTGTTATATATATATTCAATGTTAAACACCCATTAACATAACAACCATTTAGGGTCCACAACCTTAGTATTTAAAGTTAGCTACTCATACTAAAATCTGACAAAAAGAGAATATTAAATGTCATAAAGCTTACAAAGTGAAAGATTCTTGACCCAAAAGCTTCCAAAAAAAAGGAATATTAATGCCTTGTATTGTAGCTTCAAATTCTGACAAGATATTCCCCACAAAACCCTAATAGATCTATTTATAGAGGCCCAAAAATCGAGAAAACAATCGGACCAATCTGCCCTGAAGTTGAATGTGCGACCGCATTTCTGACGCATAATAGACATGCGGTCCGCATTTTTGACATGTCTATCGCAGATTGTAACCCTAGTTTCGCCTTCACCAAATTCATGGTTTGTGGTTCGCACTGTAGAAATGCGACCGCATCTTGCATCGTATTTTCTTCCTTCAGTAGACTTCATGTTTGATTTGCGGTTACTTCTGCGGCTCGCAAATACGTTATGCGATCGCAAACGAGACCGCATTTTTGACATTGAACTTTGCCCAGGATTCTGTTTTGGTCTGCGATCTCTGTGTGCAATATGCGGCTACCAAACAGGTTATGGGATCGCAGATGAGATTGCATTTTGGACGTTGAACTTTGCCCGCAAGTCTGTCTTGATCTGCGATCTTGGTGTGAAATATGTGGCTCGCATGTGGGTTTTGCGATCGCAGATGCACATCTGCGATGCCTTTTTGCTCTTTTCTTGTATTTTTGTGGCTTTTTAAACTCTTTTCCATTCTCTTAGGTCCTTACACCTCATACTCTGCAAAAGTACTAAAATTACATAAGAGTACCGAGGGAAATTGCATTTAAAACAAGTTAGAATCTAAGCAATTAGTATCAAAATGTGCCAAAATTCTCCGGCACATCAACACCCCCAACTTAAACTCTTGCTTGTCCTCAAGCAACTAAGGTGACACTATCCTATTCTAGTCTCCATCTACAAGACATGAAACAATAGTGACCATGGACGGTGTTTGTTGTTGTTAGTATTTCAAGCATGCATCTTCGAGTGTTTTACCCTTCCTGAACCATCGATATATACAAGGAAAATTGATCAACTTGTGAACTTTGAGCCTCAGACAACGTGACAAAATGCTATCCTCAGCTGAGTGCACTTGCATTTTACTCAAAAACTCAACTTTTGTTCAACCTTGCAGTTCATGTGCCCTCACTAGAAAGAAAGTCCCAAAATTATAATATTTACAATGACAACAAAAAGGGACTAATTCACAAATACACTCACTCTCATAAAAGAGTTTCAAGTGTTACAACATACTATACCATAGGCTTGCCCTTATTTTAATTCGTCACTTAATTATAAGAACGCTCGGTTGGAGATCCCATAAGGACTTTTTAGGCTTGTATTGTAGGTTTAGGGAAGGGTAGGATAAGCATTTAGATATAAGTGACTGCATCCTCCTTGAACACTAATCACATTTTCTTTTCTTTTTGCACTTTGCTTCTTTTCAAACCCCATAGCCACATTGGCATCTAGTTCCCAATATGGAACCACCTTAAATACCTCTCTAATTTTCTTCAAGGCTCTCTCTCTCTCTCTCTCTCTCTCTCTATATATATATATATATATATATTTTTTTGGAGCTTGCATAATTTCATATGAGCACTTTGAGTTATATGCTCCTACACTCAATGTACAACCTTACCCATTTTCACTTTGACACCACACCCCCAACTTAGGGTTTTAGCCTAATTCTCAATGTTCAAGGAGGAACGGGTTCAAAAGAGCTAATTATTTTACAAAAGGGAAAGGTTTGTAGTGAGATGGCCAAAGAAAAGGTTAAAAGCTCGAATAGGGCACTAGTGATATTATTTATGCAATGGTAGGCTTGAAAGGCTAAAGAGGTTTCGCAAATAAAACAAAGAATGCCTAAGATCATCCCTCCAACCAAGTGTAATTATTATAAGCATCGAAAACCAACCGGGTAAGTTCTAGATGGCAGAAGCAAACACAAGAATTATCTACACAAAGAACTCACACATGGCACACGAACTGTTTGGTTCACATAGTTTAAAGCCCTGGAGTCAACATTTGGCAACTCAAAGCTTTCATCATTTAATCATACATAACTCTAGGTAGATGTAGAGTCACAAAGCGAGCCTCGAGTTCACACAGTTGATCTTTTTTTTTCTTTTTTTGAAAGGTATCGGCTATGTACAGACACACATGCTTGAGACTAGACAATTACACCAACCCAGTCAACATGTTTCATTCTACTGTCCTGGTTCTACTATTACACCCTTGAAAAAGAACCCGACAAAGAAAAAACAAGGGGAATTTATTGCTAATTACTAAAGATGGATAACTATCTATTAGTTTTCAAAGACAACTTATGTACGGAAATCACAAAACACTAATGTATACAAAATCACGAATAAAACACACATGAGTACATAAGTTTTTTTATAAAATAAATGTATGAATATGTACAATAGTTGCTAATGTCGCATAAGTACAGACAAGGCTACCACCCCCAACCAAAAGCATGCATTGTCCCCAATGCATATGAACATAGAGTAGAGTTGAAGGGGCTCCCTGGGGTGCACTAAGCGCTATGGGAGTCGGTAGCCGGTTGACCCTTTGATGCTGAAGGAGGTGCTTGGCACATTGGATTCCGTTCGTAATCGTCTGGCCTACGATGTGTGACGACCGGAAGGTGCCCTTTTCTTGGCTGCATGTTTTTGGAGAACCATATCTGTACAAAGGTGAAATGTATGCGACATGGTAAGCAACAGTGAAAAGAATACAGAACAAATAATAAAAAAAAACAACAAATGCGACATGGTTTGCGGTCGCATAACCACTATGCGGACCGCAAACTTATCACAATCTTGACTGTGCAGTACTGGACCTCAATATGCGATGGGTTATGCGATCGCCAAAACAACTATGCGAACCGCATAACCATCCAAGAATTTACTTGCACACACACAAAATAAAATATCAAAATGCAATCGCAAACTCCACCGCAAAGTGGGAAATGCGATCGCAAAAGAACCGCGGATAACAAGGTTTTAACTGGGTGTTCTGTTTCAGTTTGCGGTGCCTTTGCGGTTTGCATATTAACTATGCGATCGCAAATGGCACAACATTTCGTCATCGTCTTCAGGAGACTAGTGTTTAATGATGCGGCTAAAATGCGGACCACATTCTGATTTTGCGGGCCGCAAATGCCTTCGTTCTCACGATTCAGTTCATCCCCCAACAATGGAAGTCCTATGTCTCTCTACCCAGCACCCTAGAAACAACCACAATATATACAAGAAACTATGGCAAGCAACAAAATTAAAAATGCAAAACGAAAATAAAGAAAACCACAGAAAAGATAGAAGTGAACTTGACGAGATTGGGACACATACCAATGAAGAAGAGTACGAGAAGTATGGAGATTCTGAACGGGTATTCGTCCTTAGTACGATTCGAACTCTGTTTGCCTCACTTTTCTGGTCGTTCCTTTTTCTCTTCTGTTTTTTTGTTTGTTTTTCGCTTTTTTCTCTTCTGTTTTTTTTGTTCGTTTTTCGTTTTTTATTTTTTATTTTTATTTATTTATTTTTTTCTGTTATTTTTTTTTTTGAAGGAGTGAAGTATGGGAGAATGCGATGACGTACCTGGCACTTTTGCGATGGAAAGTCACCGCATAACACACTATGCGACCGCATATGTGTTACGTGGTGGGTTCTGCGGAAAGGGTAACAATGCGAAACACAATGCAATAGCATAATGTAAATGCGGTCCTCAAAGTGCATTACCTTGTCGCATTTTGATCACAATTTTAGCCAAACTTACTGCTTGAGTTTGCGACTGAAATGCGGTCTGCATAGTGAAAATGCGGCCGCATCTGTGCAGCAGACTTCACGCAATGGTTTTTCTTCCCTTTTTTATGCATTCCTTCCCAGTGCTGTGGTCTTTTGAATCCCCTGCACTCTAACACACTCTTCAAATTGCTCAAGTAAATCTATCTATCAAAAGTTAAAAATTTAAAGAACAAAAATAAATGTTACCACACATGGGTTGCCTCCCATGAAGTGCTTGATTTAACGCGGCACGACGAAGTTGGGGTTCCTTTGAAGTCACACAATGGTCGGGCACAGACCATCTTTGAGGGCTAGCTGCTCAACCAAATGCTTTTCGCCATCTGTGCCTAAGTAGTGTTTGACTCGTTGGCCATTTACCTTGAAAGTCCGGAGCCCATCTTGCGATGCTAGTTCCACAGCTCCAAAAGGAGAGACATCGACTACTTTGAATGGACCGGACCATTTCGATTTGAGCTTGCCCCGAAAAAACTTGAGTCTGGAGTTAAAGAGCAATACCAAGTCGCCCGACTTGAACTCTCTTTTCAAGATCTTCTTGTCATGGACGAACTTCATCCTCTCTTTGTACACAGCTACACTTTCATAAGCATGGAAACTGAATTCCTCCATTTGATTGAGTTGTGTTAACCTTAACGTTGCAGTTTCAGCCCAGTCCAAGTTCAACCTTTTTAATGCCCACATAGCCTTATGCTCCAATTCCACAGGCAGATGACAAGCTTTTTCGAAGACTAACCGATAAGGAGAAGTACCAATAGGAGTCTTGTACACCGTGCGGTAGGCCCACAATGCGTCATCTAGCTTCCTTGACCAGTCGGTCCTTTTTGCATTAACAGTCATTGCTAGAATGCTCTTAATCTCCTAGTTGGAAAACTCAACTTGACCACTTGATTGCGGATGATAAGGTGTGGCTACCTTGATCTTGACGCCATATTTTTCAAGTAGAACCTTGAAGGCCTTGTTACAGAAATGAGACCCCCCATCACTAAGAATGGCTCTAGGAGTGCCAAACCGAGTGAAGATGTTCTTCTTCAAGAATGTGGTCACACTCCGTGCCTCGTTGTTTGGTAAGGTGATCGCTTCAACCCATTTGGACACGTAGTCCACAGCCACCAAAATGTATTTCATCCCGCAAGAGCTTACAAAGGGACCCATGAAATTGATTCCCCAGACGTCAAAGATTTCTATCTCCATCACAAAGTGCATTGGCATTTCATGCCTCTTGGAGATTGAACCTTGTCTTTGACATTAGTCACAAGCCTTGACCATTTGATTGGCATCATGGTGGATTGAAGGCCAATAGTAACCACATTCAAGAACCTTAGCCGCCGTTCGATTTCCTCCGTGATGACCCCCAACCGGTGAGTTGTGGCATGTCTTTAGAATTGGCATAATCTCTTCTTCCGGAACACACCTTCTGATAATATTGTCCGCACAAAAACGGAACAAGAAAGGCTCCTCCCAATAGTAGTGCTGGCAGTCTCTCAAAAACTTCTTCTTTTGATAGGATTCCAATCCATCCGGGATAAGGTCACTAACTAAATAGTTAGCAATATCAGCATACCAAGGAGCAAAAGTGCTAGATAGTGCCAGTATGTGTTCATCCGGGAATGCATCGTTGATTTCAAGATCTCCCTTTGGTCTCCTTGCTTCTTCAACCCTTGACAAATGATCCGCCACTTGATTTTGAGTTCCCTTGCGATCCTTGACTTCAAAGTCAAACTCTTGCAACAACAAGACCCATCGAATCAGCTGAGGCTTTGCATCCTTCTTTGCCATGAGATAGCGAAGAGCCGCATGATCTGTGTACACTATCACCTTGGATCCCAACAAATAAGCCCGGAACTTCTCAAAGGCATAGACAATGGCAAGAAGTTCTTGCTCAGTCACCATATAATTCATATGTGCCCCATTGAGTGTTTTTCTTGCATAATAGATCGGGTGAAGAACCTTGTTGTGACATTGGCCAAGCATTGCCCCAATGGCTACACCACTGGCGTCACACATGAGCTCAAAAGGAAGAGACCAATCGGGTGTGGCAATAATAGGTGCCGTTGTGAGCCTTTGCTTCAACTTCTCAAAAGCTTTGAGGCCTCATCAAACACAAATTTGGCATCTTTCTCAAGGAGTTTGCACATAGGATTTGCAATCTTGGAGAAGTCCTTGATGAAGCGCCTATAGAACCCGGCATGCCCTAAGAAACTTCGAACACCCTTAACGGAAGTGGGTGGAGGAAGCTAAGAAATAATCTCTATCTTTTCCCGGTCAACCTCTATGCCATGCTTTGAAATTTTATGCCCCAACACGATGCCTTCATCCACCATGAAGTGACATTTCTCCCAATTGAGCACAAGGTTGGTCTCTTCACATCTCTTCAGCACTTGTCTAAGATTGTTAAGACAATGCTCAAAAGACTCACCTACCACCGAGAAGTCATCCATGAAAACTTCTAGAAAATCCTCTACCATATCGGAGAAAATGGACATCATGCATCTTTGAAAAGTAGCCGGAGCGTTGCATAAACCGAATGGCATCCGGCTAAAAGCAAACGTTCCATAGGGGCAAGTGAATGTCGTCTTCTCTTGATCCTCCAATGCTATGTTGATTTGATTGTAGCCGGAATATCCATCAAGGAAACAATAGAATGACCTTCCCGCTAGCCGATCAAGCATTTGATCAACAAAAGGCATAGGGAAATGGTCCTTGCATGTGGCACTGTTGAGTTTTCGATAATCCATACACACCCTCTAGTCGGTCACCGTTCTTGTTGGGATAAGCTCATTTTTCTCATTTTCAATTACGGTCATGCCTCCCTTTTTCGGCACACATTGCACCGGGCTCACCCAAGAACTATCGGCAATGGGGTAGATTACCCCAGCATCAAACCATTTGATGATTTCCTTCTTTACCACCTCTTGCATTGACGGGTTCAACCGTCGTTGATGTTCCACACTCAGTTTGGTCCCACTTTCCAATTGGATTTTATGCTTGCAAATTCCTGCGGGGATCCCACGAATGTCCGCAATTGTCCATTCAATGGCTTGCCTATGCTCCTTCAAGACTTTCAACAATTGTTCCACCTGCACATCATTCAACAAAGAAGAAATGATTACTGGTAAAGTATCATGTGAGCCAAGAAATTTATACCTCAAGTGCGGAGGAAGTGGTTTGAGCTCTAGTTGTGGTGGCTCAATAATAGCTGGCTTTGCGGGAGATGTGGATCTATTCTCCAAGTCGAGAGAGAGCTTTGCCAGAGCATAAGTATAAGAACCAGCCCCTCTAATGCATTTACCGACTCCATAAAACCCTCCATATCCTCACCATCAAAGTTCACCAAAATAGCCGCCATTGCTTCACCCGAGGCATTGTTCTACCATTTGCATTTCAATTGCATCTTCCACCTCATCAACAATATCAATCACCGAAATGCTTTCATACTCATGCGGTAGCTTCATACCCTTGCTTGCTTGGAATGTGACCTCTTCATCATTCACACGGAATTTGATTTCCTTCCGTTCCGAATCCATGAGTGCTCTTCCCGTGGCTAAGAATGGTCTCCCCAAGATAATAGGGATTTCTTTGTCAACCGCACAATCAAGGATTACAAAATCGGCGGGTAAATGAAACTCTCCCACTTTTACAATCACGTCATCAACAATTCCTACCAGTCTCTTGATGGAACGATCGGCCATTTGCAATCTCATACTTGTTGGCCTTGGCATTCCTAATCCCGCTTGTTTATAAATGGCAAGCGGCATTAAGTTAATGCTAGCTCCATTATCACAAAGGGCCCTTGCAAAATCACGCGCCCCGATAGTGCATGGAATAGTGAAGGCTCCCGGGTCTTCTTTCTTTTGAACGGAGGTTTTGGCAATAATGGAACTAACCCGGTGAGTCATGTTCACCACCTCATTCTTGGTGGTCCTCTTCTTGGTGATCAAATCTTTCAAATATTTGGCAAAACATTGCATCTCTTGAAAAGCTTCCAAGAACGGGATGTTTACCGATAATTGCTTTAGAATGTCATAAAACTTCTCAAGCTTGCTATCATCAACTCTTCTTACAAGTCTTTGAGGAAAAGGAGGAGGAGGTCTAGGAATAGGCGGAAGAATGTTTAGTGTCTCTTTTGCCTTTTCCTTTACCACTTCTCAGTTCTCTTCTTGCACTTGCACATCTTCCGGAATTTTCTCAATTTCGACAACACTTGGCTCTTCAACCTCAACCCCTTTCTCGAATTCTTCTACCTCAACCACTTGTTCACCCTCTCCTTGAGGTACCTTCCCACTCCTAGTAATAATTGCCATGACATGAGAAGTTAGGCCACTCCCACTACCCTTTGGGTTCACAATTGTGTCGCTAGGAGTATTCCCTTTTGCTTTGGATTTTGCTCCCTAGAGAGATCTCTCATTTGCATCTCCAATTTTTGAATAAATGCAGTATGAGAACCAACAAGCTCGGTCATGTTCCTCATGGAATTGTCGGATTTTTCTTGATTTTTCAATATCCATTCAAGCATACTTTCCATCTTAGACTCACTTGAGGAACCTTGATTTGAATATTGACCCTTTGGGGGAACATAGGGATTTGAACTCCGATTTGAGAAGTTGTTCTTGTTGTTCCAATTTCCTTGGTTTGAGCCGCCTTGGTAATTTCGCCATTGTTGGTGGCCTTGCCCTTGCGGGTTTGGCCTCCATTGATTTTGTGGTCCTTGACCTTGGTAATGTTGCCTTTGGCCTTGAGAGTTGTTGACATAATTTGCTTCCTCAAAATCTTCATTTGTTACGGGTTGCACATTCTCAACCATATTTACTTTCTTCGTTTGGCTTTCGGTGAACATCTTTGTCAACACATTAATATTTGTAGCAAGCCCTGCAAATCAGTTGATCTCTCTCTTGATTTTCCTTAATCATGTTGCTCAAGGAAGGAGAGCCAGATGTAATTATACCTGTGGTGTCCTCAGAATGTCATGCTTGATTATGCTTTGCCATTTTGTCAAGTATTTGTGTCACCCTTACGAATGATTTGTCCATGAAAGATCCGGCAGCTACATTCTTGGCTATAGATTGGTTCATCGGATCCAAGCCCATGTAGAATTTCTCCAACAAAATAGAATCCGAGAAACCATGTTTGGGAGACCTCACCAAATATAATTTGAAACGATCCCATGCCTCATGTAGTTGTTCTCCCGGTAATTGCTTGAAAAATAAGATTTTAACCCGGAGCTCAGACTTTTTACTTTCCGGGAATCATTTAGACAAGAAGGCTCGGACAAGTTCGGGCAAAGAATGAATGGAGTTTGGAGGAAGATTTTGAAGCCATTTCCTTGCGTCCCCAGCTAGAGAGTACTTGAAGCATCTCAACCTTAGGGCATCATCTAAGACATTGTTCTGCTTATGCATTGCACACACACCCAAGAAGTTTCTAAGATGTTGTGTTGGATCATCATCGGTGGAATTCCTAAAAACCCCCTTCACTTTGAGCATAAGGATTAAACTGTGTTCCACCTTGAAAGTTTCAGCGCCAATAGCAGGAGGTACAATAGCATTTGTATCCTCAATGTACTCCTCGATATCCGCAAAAGGATTTCCTTCCATTTCTGCCTCCACGTCTTCACCATATTCCGACATGTTTTCCTATCAACACCAAGCAAAGCAATCAAAGTGTGATAGAATAGAATAAGACGTACAGTAAAGCACACACTAATTAGTAATTTCAGAACCGTATTCCCTGGCAACGGTGCCAAAATTTGATACGCTCAAATTACACTTAATGAATAGTGTAAAGCGGTCGATGTCAAATATAATAATCCAACAAGGTTGGGGTCGAATCCCACAGGGAATAGATGTGAAAAGGTTATTTGACTAGTGTGTTACTCGACTACAGTCGTAATTCTACCTAGTTAACCGTAACAAGAGTATGAACTGAGTTTGGTTTTCGATAAAGGCTAATCAAAATGTTGAGAATGTAAATAATTTGATTAAAGAAACCAAGGTTGTGTCCCCATTAATGAACTGTAATGTTATCGGTGTCAATATGATATATTTCTAACGGAAGGTCCTTTTTGATATGCAAATGATGTCTAAGTGACAACCCAATATTTTCCAATAGTTAGGTAGTATTTCCTCTTTATGATTTTTCTAAATATAAAAGAGTTGCAATTAAGAACAATCAATTTATGCCGAATAAACCCACTTATTCCTAAGCGATTTTATTAAACAAGGTTCAAAGCCTTGAGTCTTTGATATTTACTTCTACCAATTTCTACTCCACTTTCCCAAGCAAAGATAGAATTTAACGGCGCTTGTTAATGTTTGCAACCACCAACAATAAATGAAGAATGAGAAGTAAATAAATATCAACCAACCGTTATATATATATTCAATGTTAGACACTCATTAATATAACACCCATTTAGGGTCCACAACCTTAGTATTTAAAGTTAGCTACTCATACTAAAATCTGACAAAAAGAGAATATTAAATGTCATAAAGTATACAAAGTAAAAGATTCTTGACCCAAAAGCTTCAAAAGAAAGGAATATTAATGCCTTGTATTGTAGCTTCAAAGTTTGACAAGATATTCCCCACAAAACCCTAATAGATCTACTTATAGAGGCCCAGAAATCGAGATAAAAATCGGACCAATCTGCCTTGAAGTTGAATATGCAATCGCATTTCTGTCGCATAACAGACATGTGGTTCGCATTTTTGACATGTCTATCGCAGATTGTAACCCTAGTTTCGCCTTCACCGCATTCATGGTTTGTGGTCCGCATTGTAGAAATGCGACCGCATCTCGCATCGCATTTTCTTCCTTCAGTAGACTTCATGTTTGATTTGTGGTTACTTCTGCGGCTCGCAAATAAGTTACGCGATCGTAGATGAGACCGCATTTTTTACATTGAACTTTGCCCAGGATTTTGTTTTGGTCTGCGATCTCTGTGTGCAATATGAGGCTCCCAAATAGGTTATGCGATCGCAGATGAGATCGCATTTTTGACGTTGAACTTTGCCCAAAAGTCTGTCTTGACCTGCGATCTTGGTGTGAAATATGCGGCTCCCATGTGGGTTTTGCGATCGCAGATGCACAACTGGGATGCCTTTTTGCTTTTTTCTTGTCTTTTTGTGGCTTTTTAAACTCTTTTCCATGTTCTTAGGTCCTTACACCTCATACTCTGCAAAAATACTAAAATTACACAAGTACCGATGGAAATTGCATTTAAAACAAGTTAGAATCTAAGCAATTAGTATCAAAATATGCCGAAATTCTCCGGCACATCAGCCATAATCTCTCGTGCCATAAAAAACTGACTACTGGATGGTTAATTACCTTTATTACCAGTTATGTTAACATGCAAGGTTCATAATGCGAAGCAATCATATCAAATAAAACTGATTCTTAACAATAATCTAAAAGCTCCACTTGCTCCGACTTCCACTGACTTGCCATCACCAACGTAGATGTATCATTAATCATCATTAGGCTTTTGATAGTTTAGATAATATTTTATAGACACAGTGATGTGAGTTGTTATACCGACAACTATCCACCATCCGTGTCCTGGTACCAAAGTCAAATTAACCTTAGAACAACAAAAATTAAGAGGTGTACCTTTATTTGCACGCCATGCGTGATAGTTGGTACAATCCTTTTTCTTATGACGTGAAGCTTTACAAATGAAACAACCATCTGTAGTTGGTTCCTGATATTATTTCTTTTCTGTTGCTGTATCCGCAGCTTCCTTATTCTTTCTCTTCTTGTCCTTCCTTTTGTCCTTAGGTAAAATGGGTAAGTGAGCACTTTCTGTCTTTTCCCGGTTCAGTCTATCCTCTTCCTGAACATAGTGTGAGATGAGCTCTTTTAGAGACCACGTCTCTTTCAAACCACTATAGCTCACCTTAAACTGGCTAAACTGTAATAGAAGAGACATCAACACCAAATGCACTAGCAGATCCTTAGAGAGGTCAAACTTAACTGCTTTCAACTTAGAAGCAAGATGAGACATTTGCATGATGTACTCACTGATGTTACCTTTGCCTTGATACCTCATTGAAATTAGACTTATCAAGAGTGTACCAATCTCATCCATTTCACTCTTAACAAATACTTTTTCAATTCAGCCATAAATTCCTTAGTTGTCTTAACCTTGTCGGACATAGTGCCCCTTAATGTTTCTGGAATGGATTTCTTCATGATTGTCATAGATATGCGATTTTATCTCTCCTACCTTTCCATCTCCCTCTTTTCATTAGAGGTACTCTTATTTGTAAGAGTGTCACGACCCAAACCAATGGGCCATGACAAATGCCTGAGTCGTACATGTCGAACACCCCTAAGCATGCGTCTATTATATAAACATGAATTAAGGGTAGGTCATGTATAACATCTGTCAATAAATTGCTCAATCGCGTAAATAACATACGTGAGGAAAACATGACCAAAAGACATATATACATATATATGAAAAATACCGTAGGGCGAGCCGACAAGGCTGCTATAGACAACTATATATCAAAAACTAGAAGCCGACAAGGCCACATACTATCCAACTATACATGACTATCTACAGACCTCTAACAGAGTGTACAACTATATGTAGGACGGGATTAGGCCCCGTCGTACCCATATCTATATAAGGCCCCTTGAAATTTCGCCAAGGAATTTAAGGTTTTGTGGTTTCTATGTAGGCATACGGGTACGGATATTTTGGGTTGAAGAATGCATCGAGGTGTTGGTGAAAGGATTGTTGCTGAATGGCCAATTATGCGGTCACATTCTCGGTCACAAATCCATTCTGCGAGCCGCATAAGCGTTGCAGAGTTCATCAGGGAGTTGTTGAATTTTGAGAGTTGTTTCACGGTCCATTGTGCGATCGCAAACTTGTTTCACGGTCCACACTTCTATCACAGAGTTAGCACAAGGAAATTTCGTTGGGGGATTCTGCGATCGTATAAGTTGTCTGCGGACCGCAGCCCGGTCGCAGACCTATCCAGCTCTTCCCAGTTTTTGGGCATCACTTTTGCGGTTCATTATGCGGACTGCATACCTGTTCTGCGGTCAGTTCTTCGATCGCAGACCTGAGTTCGGAGGGTCCATTTTTCCTATTTTTATAACCCGACCCTATTTTGAACAAGATTCAAGATAGACTTCACTCATGGAAAGGGAAATTACTATCGATAGGAGGAAGAACCATTCTGATAAAGCACGTCCTACAAAGAATGCCAATACATTTGCTATCGGCAATGAATCCTCCCAAGCAAGTAATCAACAACATCCACAAATTGTTCGCCCAATTCTTCTGGAGCAGCACAGTAGGAGGTACTAGCAGATACTGGGCATCATGGGACAACTTATGTCTTCCACAGGAAGAAGGAGGAGCAGGATTTAGATCCCTCCATGACATCTCAAAGGCCCTCTTCTGCAAACTATGGTGGAATTTCAGAACCAATCCTAGTCTATGGAGTGCATACATGACACAGAAATACTGCAAAACACACAATGTAGTAACTGTGCAATGGAGGAAAGGATCACAGACTTGGAAAAAATGCTTGAGAGCAGGGAGATAATAGAACATCAAATAGCTTGGCAACTGAAGATGGGATCCTCACTCTTCTGGTACGACAACTGGACTAAGCTTGGAGCTCTATACTTCCTAATCCCACCACACCTTCCAATTGATGAATCAATACAGAATGTGAATGACACCCTGATAAATGGCAGCTGGAATGCACATCAACTCACAGCTCACTTAAATCAAGAGCTAGTGGAACACATCATCACCAATGTAAAGCCACCAAGAACAGAGCATATAATGGACATCCCGTACTGGATGCTTCAGAATCAGGGCCACTTCACAGTCAGATCAGCATGGGAATACCTGAGGAAAAGGGAAGACCGCAAATTGGCTTATGAAAAGATATGGGTGAAGGGTCTCCCTTTCAAAATTGCATTCTTCATGTGGAGAGTATGGAAAGCTAAACTACCATTAGATGATATTCTAAAAAGATGGGGATACCAATTGCCTTCGAAATGCTGGTGTTGCACTGATCCAAAAGAAGAGAGCATGACTCATCTTTTCTACACATCGAGCACAGCTAAAAGAGTTTGGAAACACTTCATGCAAATAGCAGGAATCTCAATTGAGGAACTAAATTTCCACCAAGCAATAATAAAATGCTGGACTATACAAATAGTAAGCAGAATGAAGCCAATTATGCAGGCACTCCTATCGTGCATTATATGGGAATTGTGGAAAAGGAGAAATAGCTATAAGCATGGTGAATCAGTCACAACAGGCAGAGTCATTTACCAAATCTCCACAACATTGCAAAACTTGATGCACACAAGAAAGCCAGGACTTAAAGTCCCTCACAAATGGCAAGAGCTCATCCACATGTTGGAGAACTACACTCCAAAAATAAGCTACAAAAAGATCTTCTGGGATCCTCCACAGCCAGGATGGCTAAAGATCAATACAGATGGAGCCTCAAGAGGAAATCCAAGAAGAAGTTCAATTGCCTTCTGTGTGAGAAATCAAAAAGGAGATCTTATCTATGCACTCGGAACAGAATGCATACAAGGAACAAACACAGAAGCAGAAGCAAAAGCAATACTTGAAGCACTGAGATATTGCAACACACAAAACCTCAACAACATCTGGCTTCAAACAGACTCAATGCTACTAAACAACATCATTAATGGCACTGTGAAGACACCTTGGAGCATTGCAGAATACATCGAGGACATCCTCCATTTCAAAAGCTGCCTTGAATTGATAGTCACACATACCTATAGAGAGGGAAACTAGCTTGCTGATCATCTGGCCAACTATGCACTTAACATCAGCAGAATTGAGTGTTGCCATTTCAACCAACTCGACACAACTGGAAAGAAAATCCTGAACACAGATAAATCAAAATACCCTTACCTAAGATTGAAAGTGACAAAGGGAACATAGAAGTGCTTAATAAGGGAATACTGATTTCATAACATGATACATTGGCACTTACTAACTGTACTATTTTCATGTGCAGGATACAGGAGGAACAACAGCTCAATGGCAGCAGCATACTCAAAAGGAATGCTGAAATTACATATGCTAATCACTTTGTTTCTTCTGCAGGATATATAGGAACAGCAAAAGCAGCAACATTAACAATATCAGATCAGTACTAGCCCTCAGAGCAACCTTACACATCAAAGGAAAAGAGGGAATATCAAACAAACAGCATTGGTCAGATCAGAATGCACACAACAACACTGGCAGAAATCAGTAATGGCAACCTCAGAAACAATGAAAAAAGCCCATCACTAAGAGCATGAACAAAAGAAAAGGCACAATCTGGAACAGCAGGAAGACCAAAAGACTAGAAGAAACAGTAATGGCAACCTCAGAAACAAGGCAGCAAGGCTTGAAACATCAGCTAACCAATATGCAACACAGAGAAGCAACAAAAACAATGAACACAGAAGAAAGGAACAACTAGATGCACTGGGAACACCATCCATGAGCAAAGCACAGCAGAAGGATATCTCAAGGACAAGAAACACCCACTGGAGAACACTGCAGATCAAAAAACACAACCATATCTTCAGTCAATCACCATTCACAACACTGCAGCACAACAGGACAGCTATAAGGAGCAGCAGACAACAACAAAGACAGACAGAAATAACTGGGAATCTGCAAATGCACGCAGCAGAGATCAAATGGAGCCTAATGCAGCTTACTTATCCAGCAACTTCAGACAAAATGAAACAGAATTTGTGGGAAGATGGCAAACAGCAGCATCACAGGAATACCAGCAGCAACTCAGACACAACCAAGAATCAGGAAGCAGCAGAAGCAGGACACAACTCAGGAATCACACACAATGAACAAAGGAAGAAAAGCAATCACCAGAGTGCAATAAATATAATCACTGAAGGAAATGTTTTCTATGGAGTAGGCCATTGGCGCAATTGTATTGTGTGGTATTAGCACCCTCGATGCTCATTCCAATACAATTGCATCAATTAACTTCTACCTACATTAACATCACTCCTCTCAATTCCAACTTAAAGGGCAAGCACATTAATCATGGTACCAGCATTGACAGCAGAAGCATCCAAAGCAGCCTCAGACATAGCCAGCACTCATCCAGCAGCAGATTCACACAGCTTCGACAGACCACACAGTCAAGATTGACACACATAACAGAACAGGGAGACAATAGCACATTCACACAACATTAGCAGCAATTCAGCAGCAGGAAGGAACACAAAACAAGAAGGAAAACAGGCAGCAAGAAGCAGTCCAGCACAACTAAGAAAATCAACAGCACCAGCAGGAACAAAAAATGCAGTAATCAGTACATCAGCAGCAACAATCTGCTCAACAACAACAGAAAATTCTCACAGCAAAAAGAAGACCAGCACTCTCTGAAACAACCACTAACACACCAGGAAAACACCATCAACAAGCAACAGATCAACACACAGCAGAGAACCAGCAGCAACAGCAGGAACACAATAAGCAGAAAGCAGCAGAACAACAACATCAAGGATATTGAACAAGCAATTACTATCCAGCATGCATTGAATTACTACCCAGGACACTATGGAATCAGCAGGAAAGCAATAACAGAAAGTGGAACAGAAGACAGAAACATCAGCAAAAACAGAAGCCAAATGTCACAGCAGGACAATCAAAAACCAACACAACTCTTCAACCTTGAAGCATTTCACTCTGAATTGATACAAATGCATATCCATCAATTCATAATGGATATCCATTACATCAATTTAGGTCATACACAATGTATAGTTTTTGTACATCAAGGAAGGAACCTAGAATTACTTCATCATGCTTTTGTACAGATGACTATATATCAACTCTATGAGATAGATAGTCATTGCATTAACCTAGGTTCGACTCATCTTGTATATTTTGCACATCAAGGGAGAAACCTTACTAAAAATATCCATCACATATGTACCCATAAGAAAAGGTACCTGTACTTTTTTGGGGAGGTAAGGTCCATGTCCCCCTCCGTTTTTGTAAAATTTAACTACTGAAGCCAATAAAAGACTTATTTTACCCCAAAAAAAAAGAAGAGGAAGAATGGGTAATAAGTGTAACAAGTAAGAATGCAAGTCACCAGTAAGCTTGCTCTGTGTTACCTGTATGCGTATGTGTATGTATGATTGAATCTGTATGATCATGCCTAAATAAGAAAATGATTAAATGAGTCTAGCATGCAATAGTTGTTTATACACTGAGCCGTTCTATATGTCGGCCGGGCAGGCACCTAGTGTGCAACTATATATATATGTATATGTCTTATTACACCGGGCCGAGCTAAAGCCGGACGGGCAGTTATACACCGAGCCGTTCTATAAGTCGGTCGGGCAGGCACCTATTGTGCATTTATATTAACACCAGGCCGAACTAAGATTCGGATGGGCAGTCACCACTGATCAGTTGGGAAGTTAACGATAAAGCCCACAGAGGCATGTTTATTGATTATGATTCTGCATGGGTGTATGTAATGTAATTGTTTAAAGTAATGACTATGTGATGTTACATGGTACGTTCATGTAATTGGCTACGGTATCATTAAATGAATATGAAAATGACAAGCCCACAGTGGCGCAGGAAGTGGTCGAAGGTAATGATTATGTAATGCATCCGGTAATGTGAACGTATATGAAACTGGCAAACCTTGTAAGGGCAGAAATCTATCTCAATATCAGAAATGATGGAAATAGGCCCTATAATGATAATGTTACGGTAGGCCGCCTTCAGAGGCGATTCAGTCGCTATGAGTTGTCTGCTTCTATCCTAATGCCCATATTATTGTTTTCACATTGTACTTCTGTCTTACATACTCAGTGCATATTTCGTACTCACGTCCTTTACTTTGTGGACACTGCATATCGCGCTGCAGGTCCTAATAGATTAACAGACGGAGCTCCCCCACCACAGTAGACTACCAGTTCAGCAAACATAGCAAGGTTCATCTTCCGGACTTGCTATACTTGGGTATGCATTTTGTATAGATGTATTGGGCAAGTCGGGACCCTGTTCCGACGTAGGTTGTATTTTGCATGTTTCTATAGAGGCTCAATAGACAATTGTTAGCATGTGCATAGACAAGCGTTGGGCTATGTGTAGTGGAATCGCCGTGTCGGCAAACGTATATACCATGTTGTTTGGTTTTGTAGTGTAGCCTAGTTGGCTACGTTGTGTATAAACGCATGCTTATGGTGTAGTACAATATCACGGAAGGCTAATGTTATTATTACCTCTGTTGTTATGTGATCGCTTGCCATCCATGTGAGTGCGATACACCTTATAAGTAATAAGGGCAGTCAGGTGAAGGGTTCGCCGGCACTCTGCAAGTAGGGTCCGGTGCCCGGTCGTAGCCCCCTAGGTCGGGTCGTGACACGCAGGAAGTGGTCGAAGGTAATGATTATGTAATGCATCCGGTAATGTGAATGTACCTGAAAATGGCAAACCCTGTAAAGGCGGAAATGTATCTCAATCTCTGTAATGATGGAAATAGGTCCTATAATGATAATGTTATGGTTGGCCGCCTTCTGAGGCGATTCAGTCGCTATGAGTTGTTTGTTTCTATCCTAATGCCTATATTATTGTTTTCACATTGTACTTCTGCCTTACATACTTAGTACATATTTCGTACTGACGTCCTTTACTTTGTGGACGCTGCATATCGTGCTGCAGGTCCTAATAGATTAACAGACGGAGCTCCCCCACCACAGTAGACTACCAGTTCAGCAGACATAGCAAGGTTCATCTTCCGGACTTGCTATACTTGGGTATGCATTTTTGTATAGATGTATTGGGCATGTCGGGGCCCTATTCCGATGTAGGTTGTATTTTGCATGTTTCCATAGAGGCTCAATAGACAAATGTTAGTATATGTATAAACAGGAGTTGGGCTATATGGGGTTGATATGCCTTGTCGGTAAACGTATGTACCATGTTGTATGGTTTTGTATTGCAGCCCAGTTGGCCACGTTGTGCATGAATGTATGCTTATGATATAGTATGGTATTACGAATGGTTATCGTTATTACGGTTAACATTGCTATGTCATCACTTGCCACCCATGTGAGCATGATATACCTTATAAGTAATAAGGGAAGTTAGGTGAAGGGTTCGCCGGCACTCTGCAAGCAGGGTCCGGTGCTCGGTCGCGGCCCCCTAGGTTGGGTCGTGACAGGAAGTGGTATCAGAGCAAAGTTGTGTCCTAGGAATTGTCTATGAGCCGTGTCTAGTAGGGTCTTGGTAATAGGTGTGTTGCGCGCCACATTTTATAACCAGGAGGCTACCTGACATTTAGAAATGTTACCTTCTTTCTGAATCTAGATCGTGCTTAGAGCTAAGTCGTAAGTGTTTCATCTCTAATGATTGCCTTGTTTTCCTATAGCAATGCCTTCGACTGGAAAGCAAGTTAATAGTGGACGGCTTGATATAAATGCCGGAGAGGGGACCAGTCAATTGCCCCGTATGATAGAAGGCCAAAGTGAAACGCCTTCCCAGACTTCATCTACTCCTCCTCCCCCAGAAAATATCAGAAACCGCCCAGCTTCACCAGTCCCGTCTTCCAATTCTACAGATCCGGATTTCCGAACTGCGGTCCAACTGTTGACTAATTTGGTAGCTTCTCAGACACAGAGGCAGAATACCGGTGATGCTGATAAACCGGGTAGTACCAGAGTTCGTGCATTTATTAACCTACATCCTCCAGTGTTTACTGGGTCAGACCCCAAAGAGGACCCACAAGCTTTTATTGATCAGATACACCGCACACTGCGGGTTATGCATGCTAGTGATACAGAGGCAGTAGAGTTGGCTTCTTATCGGCTACGAGATTTAGCAGTCTCTTGGTATGATAGTTGGGAAAGGTCCAGGGGTCCAAATGCTCCTCCGCCTGTGTGGAATGAATTTTCTGAAGCATTTCTTCGTCATTACCTACCAGTTGAGGTACGACGAGCCAGAGCTGACAGATTCTAGAACCTTAAACAAGGTAATATGAGCGTGCGAGAGTACAGCATGCGGTTCGACTCCTTAGAGAGGTATGCTCCCCACATGGTAGCCGAAATGGGCGATAGGGTCCATCTGTTTGTGAATGGATTGGGACCCCACTTGATAAACGAGTGCACTACGGCGTCCCTGATAGAGGGCATGGATATTTCTCGTATCCAGGCTTATACCCAGACGTTAGAGGAACGTAAGCGCCAACAAAGGGTAGATAGGGAGCAGGAAAGGGACCAGCATAAGAGGTCGAGGGTGGCTGGGTACTCTGGTGATTCCAGGGGTGGTGTGAGACCCCATTTTTCGAGGAGTTCGGCACCGCCTGCAACTAGTGCCCCTCGACAGTTCCGGAACTCGCGAGCATCCGGCTCGCCCTATTACAGAGCTACTAGTCAGATGCGACCCCCACCACCACGTTGTGGGCAGTGTGGCAGGGCCCATTCCGGACTATGCCGTCAAGGTTTTGATGCGTGTTACTTTTGCGGACAGCCCGGCCATATGATGCAGGATTGTCCTAGTAGGAGAGGTGGTGGTATGGTTCAGCCAACTGGATCTGTGTCTGGTTCTTCAATATCTATTCGACCTCCAGTACGAGGTCCTCAGCAGCCAGCAGTACATGGCAGAGGCAACAGTGCTATGCCGGGGCCGAGCGGTGTTCAAAACCGCATATATGCTCTAGCGGGCCGACAGGACCTTGAGTCATCCCCAGATGTTGTTACAGGTATATTAACAGTACTTTCCCATGATGTATATGCCTTGATTGATCCCGGATCCACGCTATCATATGTCACACCCCTTGTGGCCGATAAATTTGATGTTGCACCCGAGTTACTAAACAAGCCCTTTGTGGTGTCCAATCCTATCGGAGATTCTGTGATTGCCAGGAAAGTGTATAAGGGTTGCACTGTGACGATTTGCAATCGTCCAACCTCGGCAGATTTAATCGAGTTAGAAATGCTTGATTTTGATGTGATAATGGGAATGGACTGGTTGGCATCGTGTTATGCCATTGTTGATTGTCACACCAAGGTGGTGAAATTTCAATTCCCTGATGAACCTGTCCTCGAATGGAAGGAAACGTTGCTACACCTAAGGGTAGGTTTATTTCCTACCTCAAGGCAAGCAAGATGATCTCTAAAGGCTGTATCTATCACGTTGTTCGCGTCAGGGATGCAGAGGCGAAGTCGCCTGTCTTACAGACTATTCCGGTGGTCAATGAATTTACGGATGTCTTTCCTGATGAACTTCCAGGTCTTCCTCCTAAAAGGGAAATCGAGTTTGGCATCGATGTGTTGCCGGATACTCATCCAATTTCTATTCCTCCGTATAGAATGGCCCCAGCAGAATTGAGGGAGTTGAAAACACAGTTGAAGGACTTGCTGGATAAAGGCTTCATTAGGCCCAGCACTTCACCTTGGGGTGCACCAGTTCTATTTGTACGGAAGAAAGACGGATCATTACGCATGTGTATTGATTATCGTCAGTTGAATAAGGTCACCATAAAGATGAAATATCCACTTCCCATGATTGATGACCTGTTCGACCAGCTCCAGGGAGCTAGATATTTCTCCAAGATTGACCTGCGCTCGGGTTATTTTCAGCTAAGGGTCAAGGAGAGAGACATTCCGAAAATAGCTTTCCGCACCAGATACGGCCACTTTGAATTTCTGGTAATGTCGTTCGGGCTAACAAATGCCCCAGCTGCTTTTATGGATCTTATGAACACGGTATTCAGGCCCTATCTTGACGTGTTCATAGTGGTATTCATTGATGATATCTTGGTGTATTCCCGCTTAGAAGCAGAGCATGTGGGTCACTTGCGAATAGCATTGCAGACTCTTCGGGACCACAGGTTATACGCAAAGCTCGCCAAGTGCGAGTTCTGGCTAAACTCGGTGAAATTCTTGGGCCATGTGATATCTGACGAGGGTATTAGTGTCGATACTCAAAAGATCGACGCAGTTAAGAATTGGCCAAGGCCCACTACACCATCAGAAGTCCGTAGTTTCTTGGGATTGGCAGGATATTATAGGCGGTTTGTAGAGGGATTCTCTTCTATATCCGTGCCATTGACTAAATTGACCCAAAAGCTGCCAAATTTCAGTGGACAGACAAATGTGAGCGGAGCTTTCAAGAGCTGAAAGATAGACTGACCTCCGCTCCGGTTCTTACTCTTCCCGAAGGAACTGAAGGCTATGTTGTACACTGCGATGCCTCTGGCATAGGTTTGGGATGTGTGTTGATGCAGCATGGGAAGGTAATTGCTTATGCTTCGAGACAGTTGAAGAAGCATGAGAAGAATTACCCGACCCATGACTTAGAATTGGTTGCTGTGGTACATGCCTTGAAGACATGGAGACACTATCTTTATGGTGTCCATGTCGACATCTACACATACCACAAAAGTTTGCAATACATCTTCAGTCAAAGGGAGTTGAATTTGAGGCAACGACATTGGCTCGAAATGCTAAAAGACTACGACGTTGAGATATTATATCATCCGGGCAAGGCCAATGTTGTGGCCGACGCTCTCAGTCGTAAGTCAATGGGAAGTTTGGCACACATTGAGGCAGGCAAACAGAGTTTAACCAAGGAACTCCATCACTAGCCAGCATGAGAGTCACATTGCTAGACTCCGATGATATGTGATTGTACATAACACCTCTGAATCC
This sequence comes from Nicotiana obtusifolia, assembly GCA_002018475.1. Lineage (NCBI taxonomy): Eukaryota > Viridiplantae > Streptophyta > Magnoliopsida > Solanales > Solanaceae > Nicotiana > Nicotiana obtusifolia. The sequence goes on from MCJB01046513.1 coordinate 125,284, forward strand.
TCTCTTGTAACCTAGGTAAAGGCACGGCAAAATGAAGATCCCGCCTTCAGGAAATTGGGAGAAGGCATCCAGCAAGGTAGAATCTCGAATTTTGAGATCGCAAGAGATGGGACCTTGAGATGTCAAGGTCGATTGTGTGTGCCTGATGTAGCAGGATTGCGGGAAAGGATCATGAGGGGAATTCACCAATCTAGATATTCCATCCATCCTGGCTCAACCAAAATGTATCATGACACCAAGGAGCAGTATTGTTGGAATGGAATGAAGAAGTCGATAGCATAATTTGTGGCGCAATGTCCAAATTGCCAACAGGTGAAAACAGAACATCAAAAACCTGGTGGACTGCTAACAGGACATAGAAATCCCGACATGGAAATGGGAGGTAATTAACATGGATTTCATTGTTGGATTACCTCGCTCCAGTCGCAAGTTCGACTCCATCTGGGTGATAGTGGATCGATTAACTAAATGTGCCCATTTCCTACCAGTTAGGACTACCTACACGGCTGAAGATTATGCAAAGCTGTATATCAAGGAAATCGTTAGACTTCATGGGGTGCCAATGTCCATTATATCGGACAGAGGAGCCCAATTCACAGCTAACTTCTGGAAATCCTTCCAGAAAGGTTTGGGTACACAGGTAAATCTCAGCACAGCTTTTCACCCACAGACTGATGGGGAGGCTGAGTGTACCATTCAAACACTGGAAGACATGTTGCGGGCATGTGTGTTAGATTTCAAAGGAAGTTGGGATGACCACCTTCCACTGATAGAGTTTGCATATAACAACAGCTATCACTCCAGCATAAAAATGGCCCCATATGAGGCATTGTATGGGAGAAGGTGTAGATCACCCATTGGGTGGTTCGAAGGGGGTGAAACTGAATTATATGGCCCAGATTTGGTTCACCAAGCAGCTGAAAAAGTAAGAATAATACAGGGACGATTGAAGACTGCACAAAGCAGGCAAAAGTCCTATTCCGACGTTCGGCGTCGTGATTTAGAATTTCAGGATGGTGACTGGGTGTTCCTGAAAGTCTCGCCAATGAAAGGAGTCATGCGTTTTGGGAAAAAGGGTAAATTGAGCCCCAGATACATTGGTCCTTATCAAGTCCTCCACCGAATTGGAAAAGCTGCCTACAAGTTGCAGCTGCCATCCGAAATGGATTTTGTCCATCCGGTATTCCATGTGTCCATGTTAAGGAAGTGTATCGGAGACCCTTCCCGGGTCATCCCTATCCAAGACATCAAAATCACCGAGGACCTAACATACGAGGAAATGCCAGTGGCCATATTGGACCGGCACGTCCGCAGGCTAAGAACGAAAGATGTGGCTTCGGTAAAGTGTTGTGGAGAAATAAGAATGTAGAGGAAATGACATGAGAAGCTGAGGAAGAGGTGAGAGCTAAATACCCATATCTGTTCCCAAAGGTAGATGGCAATGGCGACGCCAAGGAGGTGCAGAACGCATCGGAGGACGAAACGTTTTCCTGAGGTAAATCGGAAGCTTATAATTATCTTTCATTAAATGCTAGGATTGTAGCGTCCGAACGAAGCCTTTGAAAGCTAAGACCCCTCCCCCTGTAATATTATTATTCCTAGATCCATACATTAGGGGACGAATGTTCCTAAGGGGGGGAGAATGTTACAACCCGTAAAAATACGTTCATTTAATTATGCTAAAGGGGTAGTTACGTAAAAAGAACCAAGAACCCGGAAATGGTCTAAAAATTTCAAAGGAAGCAAAAGTAGCAAAATGCGGACCGCAGAAGACAAATGCAACCGCAGATTTGACAGGTTCCATCGCAGAGTGGAACAGAACCCTGGGCTGGGGGATTGTCAAAATGCGACCCAAAATGCGATCGCATTTGGTGAATGCGATCGCAGAATGAACATCCCCCATCGCAGAGTGAGGCAGAACACTGGGCTGAACTGATGTCCGAAATGCGACCAGAATGCGATCGCATTTTGAAAATGCGAACCGCATTTCTGGCCCTTCTGCGTCGCATAGTGCGACAGATTTTCTAGGGCAGAATCTGCGACCAAAATGTGGACCGCATACCCTGTCTGCGATGGGTATGCGATCGCATTTTGGACATTCTCAGGTCCGTGGCTTTTACCCCTAGACCTATATAAGAGACCCCAAACACGTCCCTTCCTCATTTTTCTGATTCCGAGCAAGAGTGAAAAGCCCCCAAAGACTTCTCTCAAGCCATAGCATCAAATGGAAGGGCTCAATATGGAAGGGCTCACTTTTCAACAAGCGATAATGAAATGCTGGACATTCCAAGCAATAAACAGAATCAAAATAGTGCTCCAAGCACTACCTTCCTGCATAGTCTGGGAACTCTGGAAAAGAAGAAACAGTATCAAACATGGAGAATCAATAACCACTGGCAGAGTCATATATCAAATCTCCATTACAATCCAAGCTCTAGTAAATACCAGAAAGCCAGGGTTTGACGCCCCATACAAATGGAGTGAGCTCCTTCACAAGCTCGATATTCACAAACCCAAAATAACTTACAAAAAGGTAATGTGGGAACACCCAAAACCGGGATGGATAAAGGTTAACACTGACGGAACCTCTAAAGGTAATCCTGGGAGAAGCTCCATTGGTTACTGCCTAAGAAATGAAAACGGAGACCTCATTTACGCAATGGGCACTGAAATACAAGAAGGCTCCAACACAGAAGCGGAAGCAATAGCCATCAAGGAAGCTCTAAGATACTGCATATCACATGGGTATAAACAAATATGGATGCAGACTGACTCCATGTTACTGAGCAACATTATTAACGGCATCTGGAAACCTCCCTNGGTGATACTGAATTATATGGCCCAGATTTGGTTCACCAAGCACCTGAAAAAGTAAGAATAATAGAGAGACGATTGAAGACTGCACAAAGCAGGCAAAAGTCCTATTCCGACGTTCGGCGTCGTGATTTAGAATTTCAGGATGGTGACTGGGTGTTCCTGAAAGTCTCGCCAATGAAAGGAGTCATGCGTTTTGGGAAAAAGGGTAAATTGAGCCCCAGATACATTGGTCCTTATCAAGTCCTCCACCGAATTGGAAAAGCTGCCTACAAGTTGCAGCTGCCATCCGAAATGGATTTTGTCCATCCGGTATTCCATGTGTCCATGTTAAGGAAGTGTATCGGAGACCCTTCCCGGGTCATCCCTATCCAAGACATCAAAATCACCGAGGACCTAACATACGAGGAAATGCCAGTGGCCATATTGGACCGGCACGTCCGCAGGCTAAGAACGAAAGATGTGGCTTCGGTAAAGGTGTTGTGGAGAAATAAGAATGTAGAGGAAATGACATGGGAAGCCGAGAAAGAGATGAGAGCTAAATACCCATATCTGTTCCCAGAGGTAGATGGCAATGGTGACGCCAAGGAGGCGCAAAACGCATCAGAGGACGAAACGTTTTTCTAAGGTAAATCGGAAGCTCCTAATTTTCTTTCATTTAATGCTAGGATTGTGGCGTCCAAACGAAGCCTCCTCCCCCTGTAATATTATGATTCCTAGATCCATACATTCGGGGACGAATGTTCCTAAGGGGGGGGAGAATGTTACAACCCGTAAAAATACGTTCATTTAATTATGCTAAAGGGGTAGTTGTGTAAAAAGAACACAGAACCCGGAAAATGGTCTAAAAATTTCAAAGGAAGCAAAAGTAGCAAAATGCGGTCAGAATGCGGACCGCATAAGACAAATGCGACCGCAGAGTTGACAGGTTCCATCGCAGAGTGGAACAAAACCCAGGGCTGGGGGATTGTCAAAAATGCGACCCAAAATGCGATCGCATTTGGTGATTGCGGTCGCAGAATGAACATCCCCCATCACAGAGTGAGGCAGAACACTGGGCTGAACTGATGTCTGAAATGCGACCAGAATGCGATCGCATTTTGGAAATGCGAACCGCATTTCTGGCCCTTCTACGTCGCATAGTGCGACAGATTTTCTAGGGCAAAATCTGCGACCAAAATGCGGACCGCATACCCTGTCTGCGACAGGTATGCGATCGCATTTTGGACATTTTCAGGTCCGTGGCTTTTTACCCCTAAACATATATAAGGGACCAAAAACCCGTCCCTTCCTTATTGTTCTGATTCCCAGCGAGAGTGAAAAGCTCCCAAAGACTTCTCTCAAGTCATAGCATCAAAGCCACCAAATTCCCTTCTTCCAAATCCTCGGTTGAAGGTTAACGGAAGTAAACAAATGAATTGAAGAACATAGTGGGTCAATAGCTGAATCCCCGCTCCTTCTACAAACCCCATTTGTGGACAAAGACCAAGAAATTGAAGGGATCAAGGAAGGAGGCTGAATAATTCGCATGCAAGGTAAGTTACTACTCCCTTTCATGTGGTTTTCCCCCAAACGTTCATGGTAGGTGGGTTATGTGCGTATGGGAACCTAAAATAGAAATAGGAGCTGCAGAGTCAAGTAAATTAAGTTAAACAACAATGAATCATGAACATTGTGGGTTGTAAATAGGTTGCATATGCTGTACATACCCTTAATGAAGTTTAGGGGAAGAAGGAATGTAGAGAATCACTACATGAAATTTGGGAATTTTGGTTGATAATGGCTATCAAGCGTAGTAAGTAACCGTTAAGCTATTCTTAAATTGTAGATTAAAGAATTATAACGAATTGCGTAGCCAAGAGCCGACGCAATAAGCATCAGGTATGTAAGACTATACCGTTCTTTCTTTTGCACGATTCCTATTGAGTACAATGCTACAAATGAGCCCCCAAAGATTACTCTACTCTTAGAAGCTAGTATTGCATATGTTTTTCTCCCCTTCATGAAAAGATTACCTTTGCTTCGTAGTAATAATGTTGATGGAAGTCTTCGAGTCCTATAATTGTATCGATAAAAAGATATTCGTAAGTACATGAGGAAGAAGGGGTAATAAGTATAACAAGTGAGGACACAAGTCGCGAGTAAGCTTGCTATGTGTTGCGTGTATATGTGTGTGTATGTATGATTGAATTTGTATGACCACGCCTAATGAAGAAATGATTAAATGAGTCTAGCATGCAATAGTTGTTTATACACCGAGCCGTTCTATAGGTCGGCCAGGCAGGCACCTAGTGTGCAACTATATATATATATGTATATGCTTTATTACACCGGGCCGAGCTAAAGCCGGACGGGCAGTAATACACCGAGCCGTTCTGTAAGTCGGCCGGGCAGGCACCTATTGTGCATTTATATTAACACTAGGCCGAACTAAGATTCGGATGGGCAGTCACCACTGATCAGTTGGGAAGTTAACGATAAAGCCCACAGAGGCATGTTTATTGATTATGATCCTGCATGAGTGTATATAATGTAATTGTTTAAAGTAATGACTATGTGATTTTACATGGTACGCTCATGTAATTGGCTACGGCATCATTAAATGAATATGAAAATGACAAGCCCATAGTGGCGCAGGAAGTGGTCGAAGGTAATGATTATGTAATGCATCCGGTAATGTGAATGTACCTGAAAATGGCAAACCCTGTAAAGGCGGAAATGTATCTCAATCTCTGTAATGATGGAAATAGGTCCTATAATGATAATGTTATGGTTGGCCGCCTTCAGAGGCAATTCAGTCGCTATGAGTTGTCTGTTTCTATCCTAATGCCTATATTATTGTTTTCACATTGTACTTCTGTCTTACATACTCAGTACATATTTCGTACTGACGTCCTTTACTTTGTGGACGCTGCATATCGTGCTGCAAGTCCTGATAGATTAACAGACGGAGCTCCCCCACCACAGTAGATTTACTTTTTTGGCGAGGTAAGTTGTGTCCTAGGAATTGTCTATGAGCCGTGTCTAGTAGGGTCTTGGTTATAGGTGTGTTGCGCGTCACATTTTATAAACAGGAGGCTACCTGACAGTTAGGAATGTTACCTTTTTTTTTTTTATTAAAAGGATGTGTTTATTAATTAAATAAGAGCTTTACAAAAGGTGGGGGACATGAACCTTACCTCGCCAAAAAAGTACATGTACCTAATCGTCCTAAAGTATTGACTATAGGTACCTTGGTATTTGTGGATTGTTAGACCTTTACAAAAAAGAGCATCTATCTGTCCTAGGTCAACTATACAAAAAGATATATATGATTTTCCCCTTTGCTACTAAGTCTATCATGTTGTTGCAGTATTGTAGTCGAAATGCTTTCTGTTCCATTATGTCTTGCCAAACTGAGTGGAAGATTGCTTTTGGATTTGTTGCTGAGTTGTGTTAGTCCTTTGTCTAGTTTCTGCACTTTTGCTTGTATCAAATGCTGCTGATTTCTTTTCTGTTGCTGGATGGCTCTGCTGTATCTATTTCTGCTGTTGCTGAGTTGGTTGTTGCAGGGGTTGATTGCTGTTGTTTGTTCTGTTTTGTGGACAAAGAGGGTGTTGTATTGTGTGCTTGTTGCTGTCTGGATGAGAGGGATTCTGCTGAGAGTTTGCTTTGCTGATTAGGCATGTGCACTGATTTTGTGTGTGTGCTGACTTTGTTTCTGATTGCTTTGATGCTGCTGCTGTAGTGTGTTTCTGTTCTGTGCTGACGACTTTGCTGCTGATGGCTTCTTGTAACGATTGTCTCTATTGCCAGTGAATATGTTGTGCATTATTGGTGGTCCAAAGTTGATCCAGTGGGGGATGATCTGTTGGCTGTGGTTGTATATGATGCTGTTTTTGTGAGGGGTGATATTTATATAGATACAAGGTGATTGATGCAATTGCATTAGAATGAGCACTGAAGGTGCTTATACCACACAATGCAATTGCGCCAATAACCTGAACCTATAGAAACAGTTTCCTGCACTGATGTTTTTGTCCTTGTTTTTACTGTTGCAGTTCTTGCTGATTTTGCTGTTGTTGTTGAGTGCCATTGCTTCCTTGTTTTTCTGCTGCTGTTTACTTTGCTGAGTGGTGCTGAGTATTTGTTGGGTTGGAGTGGATTCTGCCATGAATGTGGAGGTGCTGATGTTGGTATTAGTTTTCTGCTTCAGTTTGTTCCTTTACTTGATGTTGTTGCTGCTGAGTTCAGTATTGTTTTGGTTAGTATTGTTTTCCTTGAGCGGCTTAGCTGATCTCTGCTCTCTGATTGTTGATTCTGCCATCTCATCTTTGATGTTGCTGATTATTTCTGGCTATCTTGACTGTTGGATGCTGCTGGTTATTATGCTGCCCTGTTTCTTCCCCTGCCTTTTCGGCTTTCTTGGATGATCTAGTAGCTTTTTTTGCATTGTTCTTTTATGGCCCTGTGCTTCCAGGATGCTTGCCTGTGCCCTGTGTCCTGTTTCCCTGATAGTGCATTGCAAATTATTTTTTCTGTGTCCTTGCTCCCTGTCATTGTTATCTCTGCTGTTTCTGCTGATTATTTTCATAAGTGATCCCCTTCTCTTTCTGTATTTTCTGCTCTGTTTTCTCCCCTCATTTATCATCTCTATTATGTGATTCAGTAGTCCTTCCTGCAGTGCTGAGAATCTGTTCGACACTTGCTGCTTTTTGATCCAGTTTGGTTGCATATATCCTTGTGATCCTAGTCCTGCTTTCCTTAAGATGTGCTTCCTGTTGTCTTTGCTACATTTTTGATTCCTGTTGTTGCTTTTCCTGCTGATGTTGCTACAAAAATTTTTGCAGGCTGCTTCATTTCCTTTTATGTGTTCTGCTGTTTCTATTTTTGCAACAGATTTGCTGGCTAGTGAGGCTCTCAGTGTTGGTGATTGTTCTGATAAAAGCTGTCCTTTGTTTCTGGAACTTCTGCTGATTATGATTTCATTAGAGATCCTTATCATGTTGCTTTCGTCCTTTGCTTGCTGCATTTTGCACCAACCTGCATTAGCAAGAAGAAATTCATCAGTATGATGTGACTGAGTTAGGTTAAGTCTACTGTTGGGGTCTCTCATCTCCTTCTGTCCTTCATTCTCTTACTTCTAATCATTTGCTATTTTAACTCTTAAGTAGGGGCGTTGTGACTTATCATCATTTAAGATTTTCTTTGCTCCCCTATCTAACTGATTGAATTGAAGATATTCAAGTCTTCCTTCCTCCAGTGCTAGATTTGCTATGTAATCTGCTAGTTTGTTCCCTTCCCTATATATGTGAGAGATGATCAATGTGAGAGCTTGTCTAATGTGAAGGATTTCTTCTATCTGATCCATTATGCACCATGGGGGTTTCCACTTGCCATTTATTATGTTATTCATTAACATGGAATCTGTCTGTAGCCAGATTTGTTTGTAACCCTGAGTCAAGCAGTATCTCAGAGCTTCCTTGATGGCTGTTGCTTCTGCTTCTATGTTTGTTCCTTCTGGGATCTCTGTGCCCATTGCATATATAAGGTCCCCTGTTTCATTTCTCAGACAGTATCCAATGGAGCTTCTTCCTGGATTTCCTTTTGATGTTCCATCTGTGTTGACCTTTATCCATCCAGGCATTGGGAACTCCCATATCACCTTGCTATATGTTGTTTTAGGAGTGTGATTTTGTAGCAGATGAAGTAGATCACTCCATTTGTGAGGAGCATTTATGCCTGGTTTTCTAGTATTGACTAGAACTTGCAGTGTGGTGGAGATTTGGTAGATGACTCTACCAGTTGTGATTGGTTCCCCATGTTTACAGCTGTTTCTTCTTTTCCAGAGTTCCCAAATTATGCAAGAAGGTAATGCCTGCATTACTGCTTTGATCCTGTTGATTGTTTGTGTTGTCCAGCATTTTATTATTGCTTGCTGAAGTGTCAGCCCTTCTATTGCTATTCCTGCTCTCTGTAAGAAGTATTTCCAAACCATGTTGGCAGTGTTGGAGGTGAAGAAAAGGTGTGAAATGGTTTCCTCTTTTGGTTCAGTGCAACACCAACATTTTGAGGGTAATTGATATCCCCATCGTTTCAGAATACCATCTAGTGGTAGTTTGGCTTTCCATACTCTCCACATAAAGAAGGCAATTTTGAAGGGGAGTCCTTTGACCCAAATCAACCTGTATACTTCCTTTGCATTTTCCCTTCTTCTGAGGTATTCCCAGGCTGTTGTGACTGTGAATTGCCCTTGGTTTTGTGGCATCCAGAATGGAATGTCCAGTGGCTGTTCCAGTTTTGGTGCCCTTACTGTAGTAATTATATGGTCAACAAGCTCCTGTGGCAATGCTTCTGACAACTGCTGTACGTTCCATTCATCATTTTGTGTGACATTATTTACATTTTGAATGGATTCATCAATTGGGAAATTTGGTGGTACTATGTGATAAAGTGCTCCCAACTTAGTCCAATTGTCATACCAGAAAAGTGATGATCCCATCTTGATTTGCCAGGCGACTTGATGTTCTATTATTTCTCTGCATTCTAGCATTTTCTTCCATGTTTGTGATCCTCTTGTCCAGGGGACTATTACAACATTTTTTCTTTTACAGTATTTCTGGCACATAAATGCACTCCACAGTGTAAAATAGTCATGTATACCACTGATTTGAAAGAACGAAGGGAAAAATCAGACGAGCTGAAGTTTTTCCTTTTAGGTCTAGGGTTTAAGATTGGGACTTTTGATTTTAATGATGGAAATGGAAAACAAATCGCAGGCTTCATATCCTAGGGACAAAGCGGATGAAATCGGGTTAGTGACGTTTTGAGCCTAGGGTTCAGATTCTGGCATTTCAAATTTAGTGACTAAAAGAGGAAATAACAGTGGGATTCACGGATAGGGAGGCAAGGGAGATGATTTACAGGGAAATCTCATGACCTTATACTAATTTGTGCAAGGTCTGGTGATTGATGTCCTTAGGAGAATGAGAGAAGAGAGAACGAAAGGGGAAAGGGAGTGGCTGTGTGAGTGACAAATGAATTAGGGTTAGAGAATGAGACCAAACGACCTCTAGGTTAAAGTGAGAGGAAAAGATCTGGCCCATTGGATCATTTTATCAACGGCCCTGATAATTTAAGTATTAACAAATTTTAACAAGGAATTATGGTGTCCATTAGATCCTAGTGATCGGTGAGGATTAAACCTTCTGGGTATTAAGAGGAAAATATGAGTTAAAATGTAGACCGTTGATCAAACAGATGGACGTTCTAGATCAGATGTGTTTGTTTTGTGAGTGGGTAGGACGGGTGACGTGACACGATTTCATTGGACAAAAAGAGGAAATGGGGATTGGCATGGTGGAGAGAAGGGAATTGGATCTGGGTTAGATTTGGCTTGGACTTATTATTGGGCTGGAATTGATTTAATGAATAGCCACTTTGTATTTAATTAAGGAATTGCGATTGTAGCCTTTTAGGTTTTTTATCCCTTTAGAATTAATTCAATTAATATTAATTAATTCCTAATAAAATATAGTAAAACTATAACTATAAAATACACTACTACCTATTGTAATTATTTATTTATAAAATACTTTGTTTTCTAAATTATAACACTAGTTTTGAATTATCAACATAGTAATCTAATTAATCAAAATTTGAGAAGTATTCGTAAATTAATGATAAAACCTCTATGACGTATTTTGAAAATATTTTAATAGTAGTATATTTGTAATTACATAATACTAATGCTAGGTTATTAATTTCAAAGCTAATACTTAACTAATTTGTAAAAATAGGTAATTATTGATAGAAAATACTTTCAAAATATTCATTGTAAATATTTAAGTATAAATAAATCAATTTTAAAAGGGAGGGTCAAAATTGGTCGTCAACAGCTGCCCATCTTTGATCGAAGACGATGAAAGAGTTTTCGGGCAAAGAAATTGAACCAAAGCCATTTTTTTCCGAGTTTTGGCATGCATTGTAGGAATGGAACAAAGATTATGAGCTACAGGATTGGGAGTTAAGGAAGATTCCGGGAGGATTTTGGGAAGATTTTTGGAAGTTCGAACCGAATTCTTTCTTTGAATTGCTTATGTACCTCGGTCTTAACAAGGATCAGGCTTCATGTAGTTCTGGAGTGAGGATTTTGAGGAGGCGATACTCGTAGGAACTGCCCTAGTATTGTGTTATGACGATACGATGAGATAGAGGATTGGGCGCTCGCGATAGCTTGAATTCTACGGCTTGACCATGACGTTGGCGATGCTGGGGTTACCTAGGATCGAGTGGAGAGGTTATCTGTACTATGTTCCCAATAGGGCGATTTCATACCTGAAGGCCCAACGGATGGTTAGTAAGGGGTGTTTGTCAGATTTGGCTTTTGTGAGGGATGATGGTGCCGATACTCCTACTATTGATTTGGTTCTGGTAGTGCGAAATTTCCACGTGTGTTTCCTGTGGACCTGCCGGGCATGTCACCCAACAGGGACATTGATTTTGGTATTTGACTTGGTGCCAGCATTCAACCCATTTCTATTTCCCTATATCATATGGAACCAGTAGAGTTGAAGGAATTGAAAGAGCAGTTTCAGGAGCTTCTTGATAAGGGGTTCACTAGGACTAGTGTGCTGCCTTGGGGTGCACTAGTTCTGTTTGTGAAGAAGAAGAATGGTACTATACGAATATGCATTGTCTATAGGCCGTTGAAAAAAGTTACAATTAAGAACAAGTATCCTTTGCTAGGTATTGATGACTTAATTGACCAGCTTTAGGGAGCTAGAGTGTTCTCTAAGATTGATTTGAGGTCTGGGTATCACCAGTTGAAGATTCGGGACTCGGATATTCTAAAAACGGCATTTAGGACCCGTTATGGTCACTATGAGTTCCTTGTGACGTCTTTTGGGATGACCAATGCCCCAGCAACATTCATGCATCTGATGAACAGTTTGTTCCAACCATATCTTGATTCGTTTGTCATAGTATTTATTGATGATATCTTGCTGTACTTACGTAGCCAGGAGGAGCATGCACATCATTTGAGGATTGTACTACAGACGTTGAGGGAGGAGAAGCTTTATGCTAAGTTCTCTAAGTGTGAGTTTTGGCTCAATTCGGTGGCGTTCTTGAGGCACGTGGTGTCCAGCGAGGGGATCAAGGTAGATTCAAAGAAGACTGAGGTGGTTTAGAGTTGGCTCAGACCGTCTTCAGCTACTAAGATTCGGAGTTTTCTTGGCTTGGCCGGATATTATCGTTGCTTCGTAGAGGGTTTCTCGTCCATTGCAGCGCCTTTGACCAGGTTGACACAGAAGGGTGCTCCATTCAAGTGGTCTGATGAGTGTAAGAAGAGTTTTCAGAAGCTCAAGACTGCCTTGACCACAACTCTATTTCTAGTTTTGCCTTCAGCATCGGGTTCTTATACAGTATGGTGTGATGCTTCTCGGATTGGTATAGGGTGTATCTTGATGTAGGAGGGTAGAGTGATTGCTTATGCTTCACGCCAGTTGAAGCCTCATGAGAAGAACTACCCCATTCATGATTTAGTGTTGGCATCCATTGTTCATGCATTGAAGATTTGGAGGCATTATCTCTACGACGTGTCTTGCGAGGTATTTACATATCATCGGATTCTTCAGCACTTGTTCAAGCAAAAGGATCTAAATTTGAGGTAGCGGAGATGGTTGGAGCTGTTAATAGACTATGATATTGCCATTTTGTATCATCTAGGGAAGGCTAATGTAGTGGCCGATGCCTTGAGTAGAAAGCTAGTGAGTATGGTTAGCCTTGCATATATTCCTGTTGGTAAGAGACCGCTTGCATCAGATGTTCATGCCTTGGCAAATCAGTTAGTGAGGTTAGATGCTTCGGAGCCTAGTCGGCTTCTAGCTTGTGTGGTTTCTCGGTCTTCTTGATATGATCACATCAGAGAGCGTCAGTATGACGACCCCGATTTGCTTGTCCTTAAGGAAACAGTTCAGCACGGTGATGCCAAGGAGGTTTCTATTGGAGATGATGGGGCGTTACAGATGAAGGGTCGAATTTGTGTGCCCAATGTGGATGGGTTACATGAGTTGATTCTTGAGGAGGCCCACAGTTTGCGGTAATACCATTCATCCGGGTGCCGCGAAGATGTATCAGGACTTGAGGTAGCACTATGGTGGAGGAGAATGAAGAAAGATATAGTGAAGTTTGTAGCTCGGTACTTGCATTGTCAAGAAGTGAAGCACGAGGATTAGAGGCGGGGCAGTTTGCTTCAGAAGCTTGTGATTCCAGAGTGGAAATGGGAGCGTATCACCATGGACTTCATAGTTAGGCTCCCATAGACTTTGAGGAATTTGATGCTATTTTCGGTGATTGTGGACCGGCTGACTAAGTCTGCACATTTCATTCCAGTTGGGACTACCTATTCTTCGGAGTGATTAGGTAAGATCTATATCCGCAAAATTGTTCGCCTTCATGGTGTGCTGGTGTCCATTATTTCACATAGGGACACACAGTTCACATCACAGTTTTGGAGAGCACTGCAGTGAGAGTTAGGCACACGGGTTGAGTTGAGTACAACATTCCACCCTCAGATAGACAACCAGTTCGAGCCCAGTTGTGTCATAGATTTCGGGGGTTCTTGCGATCTGTTTCTACCATTTGCAAAGCTTGCCTGCAACAACCGCTATCGATCGAGTATTCAGATGTCTCCACATGAGGCCTTGTATAGGAGGCGGTGTCAGTCTCCGGTTGGATGGTTTGAGCCAGGTGAGGCTAGGCTATTTGGTACTGGCTTTGTTCAGGATGCTTTCGAAAAGGTTAAGTTGATTCAGGATTGGCTTCGCATGGCACAATCTAGACATAAGAGTTACACCGATCGGAAGGTTCGTGATGTTTCCTACATGGTGTGAGAGAAGGTATTACTCAAAGTTTCACCCATGAAGGGTGTTATGAGGTTCGGAAAGAAGGGCAAGTTGAGCCCTCGGTATATTGTCCTTTTTGAAGTGCTTGGGAGGATTGGAGAGGTGGCTTACAAGCTTGCATTGCCACCTAGTCTATCGAGTGTTCACCCAGTGTTTCATGTTTCCATGCTTTGGAAGTATTTTGGTGATCCGTCTCATATGTTGGACTTCAGCATGGTTCAGTTAGATGGGGATTTGACCTATGATATGGAGTCGATGACTATTTTGGATCGGCAGGTTCGAAAGTTGAGATAAAAGAATATAGCTTCAGTGAAAGTAGAGTGGAGAGGTCAGCCAGTCGAGAAGGCCACTTGGGAGACCGAGCAGGAGATGTAGAGTAGCTATCCACACCTATTTGAAACTCCAGGTATGATTCTATACCCATTCGAGGTTTGTTTAAGAGGGGGAGAATGTAACATACCGGCTGGTCGTTTTGAGTATTGTATCCTCGTTCTCTCATTTATTGCTTATTCTATGTTCATTTGTTGTTATGTGACATGTCAGGGTGGTTGGTTTAGTTTCAGGGATATTTCGGAATGAATTGGGATACTTAGTCCCTAGGTTGGAAGCCTAAGTTGAAAGAGTTGACCAGATGTTGACTTATGTGTAAATGACTCCGAAATGGAGTTTTAATTGTCCTGATAGCTTTGTATAGTGATTTTCAGCTTAGTAGTATGTTCAAATTTTGATTTGGAGGTCCCTAGGTCGTTTTGGCTTGAATTGACGAAAGTTGGAAAGTTGAAAGTTTGGAAAGTTTAGAAGTTTGACCGAGAATTGACTTTGTTGTTACCAGCCTTGGATTTTGGTTCTGGGAGTTGAAATAGTTTCGTTGTGTCATGTATAACTTGTGTGCAAAATTTGAGTTCAATAGGAGTTGATTTTGTGTGTTTCAGCATTGATTTTAGAAGTTGGAAGTTCAATAGTTCATTAGGCTTGAATTGGGGTGCGATTTGTGTTTTCAATGTTGTTTGATATTTTAAGATGTGTTGGTATGTTTGGATGGGGTCCACGGAGACCTCGGCTGAGATTCAGATTGGTTTCATATTTGAGTTTAGCCTTATGGGATTGCTGATGTTTAGGTATCCGGTTTCCCAATACGCGATCGCATGAGAAGGTCCGCGATCGCGAAGGCTTGTTAGGGTGACTGGTGGAAATGTTCTACGCGTTCACGAGAGTTGGTCAGCGATTTGCGAAGCTTGGAGAGTTACTGCTTCGCGTACGCGTGAAAAGTGTCGCGTTCATGAAGAAGAAAGAGGAGGTTTGGAAAGTCCACGCGGTTAATCTTCAGGATCGCGAGTGGGACTCAGCGATCGCGTAGGTCTATGTTGCTGTTCATCGCCCTGCTTGCAGAGCGCCGGCGTACCCCTCATATCTGCTATCTTACTCTCTTTTTGTTAGCTACAAAGCCAGTCACACGCATGCAATTTCGAACAACATCACATTGGGCTGAAACATCATACCCTGACATAGACATACTTATATACATGGTATGCCAGCGGGGCTACATTGCAAAACTATACAACATAATACATATGCCGACAAGGCAATACAACTGTACATTAGTCGACCCAACACTGGTCTATACATACACTAACATTTGTTTGTGAGCCTCTACAAGAACATACATTAAGAAACCTATGTCGGAACAGGGCCCCGACATGCCCAACATATCTACACGAGGTGCATACCAATGTTGTAGCAAGTCCGAAAGATGAATCTTGCTAATATCTGCTAAATCCGGATAGGCTACTGCTGTGGGGTTAGTAACATATGATTATTACCCTCTTTTTCTATGTGTAGTTAAGAATGTCTCTTTAACATGAACCTTGTAATACTGACGGAATACCATCAACATTGAGCAATTCTTCCTTAAGGGGGAAACAATACAAGAAATTCCTAACTTCTAGGAATAGAGTATTCTTTTGGGGCTCGATCATAGCAAATGTATTCAATAGGAGTCGTGCAAAAGAAAGAACGGTATAGTCTTACATACCTGGTACTTACTGTGCCAGTTCTCAAGCTACGCAATTTGCTACAGTTCCTTGGTCTACAATTAAAGAACAGTTCAATCGTTACCCACTGCGCGTGATAGCTATCATTAACCACAATCTCCTAAATTCATGTGGTGGTTCTCTACTCCCTTCCTCCCCTAACCCTCATCAAACGTATTTACAGCACATGCAACTCATTTACAACCCCTAATAACCATGACCCATTTCATTTAACCCTACTCATTTCGATTTCATGGCTTCTAGTCATACTCCCATAAGTGCTTACAGGCATGCAACCCCCCTATCATGAATGTTTAAGGGAAAACTACATGAAAGGAGGTAGTAACTTACCTTGCATGTGAATTATTCGACACTCTTCTTCGATTCCTCAATTTCTAGGTTTTGCCTTCAATGTGGGTTCGCAGGAAACTCAGCTAGGGTTCCCTTTATTTCTTCGGTTTCTTGCTTCCCTTCTTCAATTTAGAGTTTGGAAGATAGGGAATTGGTTGTGTTGATGTGAGGGCTTTGAGAGGGGTCGTTTGGGGCCTTCTACTATGCTTGGACTCAGAAAAATGAAGGAGGGACGGGTTTGGGTCCCTTTTGTAGGCCTGGCAATAAGTGGCACACGTGCCTGACAATTTCAGGTTTGTGATCGCATACCCGCCGCAAACAGGACATGCGGTTCGCATTTTGGTCGCAAATCTTAGCCTAGAAATCTGTTGCATTATGCCATCGCATTCTGGTCGCATTTGACACGGATTCAGCCCAGAACTCTGTTCCACTCTGCGATGGAATGTGTCACATTTGCGGTCCGCATTTGTATTATGCGGTCCGCATACTGAACGCATATTTGACACAATTTCAGCCTAGAAATCTGTCTCACTTTGTGATCTTGGTGCTGGATATGCGGTCTGTATTTGTGCTTTGCGATTCGCATATCTAACTATGCGACACCTTTATTCTTTTTCTTAACTATTTTTCGGGTTCTTGGGTCCTCATATGTACACTATTTCATAGTGTATTCTAATGTACGAATTTACGGGTTGTAACACTCTCCCCCCCTTAGGAACATTCGTCCCCGAATATAGGGATCTATGGAGGCTAGTGTAGGCCGCTATTAAATGAAAGGTAATACTGTCGAGGGGTTCGAGTTCCATTTACTTCGTTCGGACGCCACTGAATCCCAGCATTAAATGAAAGGTAATAATGAAGAGTATCTCAAGTTCCTATTTACCGCACACGGACGCTTCTCCTTTTAATGCATTCTGTGTTTATTCGGCATCATCATCATTTACATTGTGGAACAGGTATGGATATTTAGCTTTCATCTCTTCTTCCGCTTCCCATGTCATCTCTTCCACGTTCCTGTTCCTCCATAGCACTTTAACGGAAGCTACATCTTTTGTCCTTAGCTTGCGGATTTGTCGGTCCAATATGGTCACTGGTACCTCTTCGTATGTTAGATCCTCTGCAATCTGTATGTCTTGGATGGGGACTGATGCAAATAAATTTGATCAAGTGTTATCAATGCCATCTATGAACAAGACAAGAAAAGGCGTTGGTTAGCCTTGGAGAAGATCCAAGCGTCCATAAATCTTGCTATGGACGAATCTTGTGTTGAAGATGTACATTTGTATTTATGTTGTATTATTATTTAGTTATTGAAGACATTAATTCTTATTTGTTTGGTCCTGCGTGACTATTCTTTAAATTAGCCAAATTGTGGCCTTTTTGTTAATTAGTTGTTTCCTAGTTGATTTAGGTTAACTAGTTATTCTTTTCCTAGTTGATTTAGGTAAAGGCTCATTCTATATAAGCCTAAACACTTCATTATTTTGATACCTTTTGACATTATTATCAATCAAAAACCGGCAGCACATTGCTCCCAAAATCGTGTGAATTAACTTGTCCAATTTTGGTGTGATTCAAAATTGAACTTGTTCCTTTGTTTGATCGAACAGTTTGCAAGACCATCGTTGTCTTGAGGGTTGTTCGTATAGTATAGGTACTCCGTGACTTCATCAAGAAGGTAAGTAGACTAGTTCCTACTTGTTGTCTTGATAGTTCATTGAGCATCTTGCTTCTATCTTTTGTTTTCTTGTTTCCGCTTTTTATATTGCATCAGTTGGTATCAGAGCTTGGAAAGGGTTTGTTTCTACAATCCCAATCCTGTTCTTCGTGCCTTAGTTTTAGGTTCTAATTCTTAAATTTCGTTTTTCAAAAAAAAAAAAAAAGTGAAAAAAAGAAAGAAAGAAAAACAAAAAATTTGTGTTGTTGAAGTTGTTAAATCATTTAGGGATTGAAGTTCTTGAAGAGTTTTACGTTGTTCTTGAAGAGGTTCTTGAATCCTCAAACGTTCCTAACGAGATTGCCTTGAATTCTTGAAGTTCTTGAACTTTAATTTGTTGTTCTTGAAGATTTTGGTTGAAAAACGTGGGAGAGGGCCTAAGAAGTGTTAGGGAGGCCGAATTTGAGGAGGAGAATAGGAAACTCTAATTCTAGTCCAAGAAGGAAACAACTCCCAATCCAAAAGGGAGAAGTTTCAAGGAGTTGAAATTCTATTTGGACAAGGAGAGGAGGGACTAATTTGTGTTGGAAAAGGAAAGGGGGGGACCCAAAATCCTAAGGACTAAGGAGAAAGGATTGGTCTTCTCCAAACTAAAGTAGGAAAGCTTCTAAAACTTCCGCCTTCCACTAATTTCGAAATTCTTCTTAATTTCACTACTTCTAATTAGTAATTCTTAGGTAATTTCCCTACTTAAGTAATTACTAATCTTTGAGCTTGTAGGACCTCGTGCTAAAACTCAGAATTTCCAGTTTCGTAGATAATTCTTGGCTTCTTGTGCTCACTTAACAAGCTGTCCGCCTATCGAGTCACATAACTTCACTCACCCCGAAGAAAACTATTGATCTTGTGAACTTGAAAGGTTGCTAAGGAACTTGGTCAATTAGAGGAAGCCAATTTAAAGACAAGTGTGAAATCCTACCCAAAAATTTGAGTGAATCCGAGAGTTATTCAAAAGTGAGAGAGAGAATTTTAACTAACATTAACAGATTCTCTAGTCTTGTTTTTTTTGCAGGTACATGGCTACAAAGGAGAAAAGGTTGTGACCAACATTACTTTAGCCGAGCTATGGGCTAAGTAAAGGCACTTAGTATCCGAGTGGAGAACCTTGAAAGAACTACTTTTACTTGGAAGAATACCGGGGAAGGAACTAGTGTTGGTTCTACCTTAAGACATGAACATGATTGTACTGTTTGTGAGGTAGAGAGTGACGAGGAGATTGAGGAATATAAGGGAGCTGATTTGATCGAGTGTGACGATGAAGTTTCTACTAACGTTCACCCCTTGCCTAGTGTTGTTAGTGTTGTTTTGTAGGAATACAGGGACATGTTTCCCGAGGAGATTCCGAGTGAACTACCTCCGTTGAGGGGGACAGAACACCAAATTGACTTTGTTTCGGGGTCACAAATTCCGAACAAGCCCGCATATCGAAGCAATCCACAGGATACTAAGGAGTTGCAACGATAAGTGGATGAGCTATTGAGTAAGGGGCTAGTTCGAGAGAGTCTAAGACCGTGTGCCGTACCCGTGATCTTGGTTCCAAAGAAAGACGACACCTGGAGGATGTGTGTTGATTGCCAAGCCGTCAACAAGATAACGGTAAAGTATCGTCATCCTATCCCTATGTTAGATGACATGCTAGATAAGTTATGTGGTTCAAGTGTGTTTTCTAAGATTGATCTTAGGTCCGGTTACCACCAAATCCTTATGAAACCGGGTGATGAGTGGAAAACTGCATTCAAGACCAAGTTTGGTCTATATGAATGGTTGGTGATGCCTTTTGGTCTCTCCAACGCACCTAGTACGTTCATGCGATTAATGAATCATGTGCTTAAACCGTTTCTTAATAAGTTTGTGGTTGTCTACTTTGATGATATCCTGATTTATAGTAGAAGCTTAGATGACCATGTTGATCACCTAAGGCAAGTGTTTGAAGCATTAAAAGCTGAAAAGTTATATGTTAATTACAAGAAGAGAGCTGAAAAGTAGAGAAAGTTGTATTTGTAGGATTTGTTGTAAGTGTTAATGGTGTTGAAGTAGATGCATCTAAGGTAGAAGCTATTAGGGACTGGCCTACTCCTACTTCTGTTTCACATGTTAGAAGTTTCCATGGACTAGCTAGTTTTTACAGACGCTTTGTTAAAGACTTTAGCACCATTGCAGCACCGCTCACAGAGTTGGTGAGAAAAGACACGCCTTTTGTGTGGGGGGAGCCGCAAGAGGGTGCCTTCCAAGAGTTGAAACGTAGGCTTAGTTCTTCCCCATTGTTACAATTACCTGATTTTACTAAGGCGTTTGAAATTGAGTGTGACGCCTCGCGGGTGGGAATTGGAGGTGTTCTTATGCAAAATGGGAAGCCTATTGCCTATTTTAGTGAAAAGTTAAAGGGGGCTGCCTTGAATTACTCTACGTACGACAAAGAGTTGTATGCCCTCGTAAGAGCTTTATCTCATTGGCAACATTACCTATGGCCTAAGGAATTTGTAATTAGGAGTGATCACGAGTCCCTCAAACATCTTAGGGGTCAAGAGAAGCTAAAT